>CAHIKZ030001324.1:2677500-2687500 GCA_903632075.3 Acanthosepion pharaonis
GAGACTTCTTCTCCGGTCCCGACAACTGTCTTATATCCGGGTTACACTGTACTGAAAATAATACACATCTTCTTGTATCCATTTAGGCAATATCAGAAAATGAATCGGCGTAATGCACCCTCCCTTTAGACATATTTTCCCATAGAAGAGTCCCGTTTATTAAAGACTATGCGGAATGTGCTCTTGTATATATTTACTGTTAATTCTCTATGACAAGACGCGAAAAGACAAACACTTTCTTCAATTATTAAATCACATACCACTATGTAAGTTAACACTATAGATTAATCTGTAGAAAATGGGATCCCAACCCCAATAATCTAGTCGTTTCTACTATGGTTTCAGTAACTAGTGTTGAATAGCCCCTTCATGATGGGAGGTCAGCAACGCCAATTCGATCAAATGTTGCATCTCTCGGCCGGTGATCGCTAATTATATTGGGGTTCAGATATGGAAGAACTATAAACACAGGGAATATTAACTTAACAATTTTATTCATTTCGACATGCAATATCTATCTTACACGCTAATACAGCTTGGGAAAGGTATGAATCCTCTTCTCCCCCAGCTATGGGTAAATAGCAGAACAGACCAGGTTCTCTCGCCTTGGGTGTCAACTGGTCTACCGCAGAAAGAAATGGCAACCTACTTCGGGAAAAAAAAACTGCCTCGTAAGTCATGTATCGAAAGATACATGATCGGCTAAGCGTGTTTCACGCACGTCATATAACTGACTATCTAGTGGCAGGCGTTCCTTTTACTGGTGAGCCGTTTCAGACACGAAAAATAAAACATAGCTACATTGCTTAACCTTTCTCTGTCTATCATTTCCACGCCAGCTCAGCCAATCAAAATTTACTTCTGACTCCATGGTAAACCTCAAGAAGTCGGAGCAGAGATACACTTTCTCTAAAGAATAATACTCTGCTAAACTATTATTTAACACTAGCAGGTGCTTACCGTATGGAATTCTAAGCTCAGACTAATCGATTTTGAATTCAGTGTTGTACATCTAGACTGATTGCCAGCAAATGTTAGAGAGCTTAGTCTTACATACTGATAATTCTTAACTGGGACGAAAAGTGATGGATTAATAACTTTCCTAAAGTTATTTGTGCGGATATGAACGAAACGGTCACGTTTGGAATTCGAACTCGAAACGCCAATTCTGGAATGTAAAACGGTACAACGGTACAAGCTTAGAATAGCATTAAAATCGCGAGGTTTACAATTAGGGGAAAAAGGTCACAATGAACACTATTGAAACACAGATAAAAGGCATCAGTTCAGGAATCTCTGACTGCGTGGACTACAGTCTGATTTCGAATAGACATGTTTACAACACTAAACCAGATAATATAATGCACGTCTACATAAAATCCATCATTACAAAGCGAATATTAAATCGACATGAATTCGACATTTAGCTGCATTGGACAACGTAATAAATCACTCTGGGAATTTTATTGAGTTTAAATAAAAGAAAAAAAAAAGCACGCACTATATCCCCTTCAATAAAATGGCTTTCTTAACATACGAAATGTGAACTCAGAATTATATAAATCATTGTACAATTAGATTTCATTCATGCATGACATTACAGATATACAAATATCATGTAATCTATGGCTTTCAAAACGACGTGCTGATAGTAGAACGACTTTTTTTTTATACTTGCTTTATTTTTGTATATTTCTTGTTGGTTGTATTATTGAATATTGAATACCGATACTGTTGTGTAAGAAACTACAATACTGACCCTGTAGTTAACATGCACGTATTTTGGCTGAGGTGGTCTGAGTTCAATCCTCACCAATATCAATAGGTCAAACTCTCACGGTGTTTTAAGTCCCGTAATAATCTTTGCGGTTATTTTAATGTAAATCATTTCAGCAGAGAAACAAAGTGGCGATGAGTATCATCTAGTAACAGCTATTACAACGAGACAGTTGGTGAAGGCCTTATGTTGTTAATGCGATGACAGACGTCATTCTGTGATAATTCTTCTGTCTAAAATAATCCTGAATAAAATCTTCCTTTCGTTTGGTTGCTTTGATTTGACGGCATATCAACCTGGTTGGGTTATTTAATGCTGTAATCGAAATATTTTGTACGTAAGTTCATGGCTTCAACAACCTATATATTTGTACATGATTTATACTTTCATCGTAAGCGTATGCTTACAGATCTAGATGATATATTATAGACGTCATACTGTTTAATATAAACGAGTTTCTTTAAAGTAGGACATGTTGGTGAGCGTTTCAACTAGTTTGTTTTTGTTTTCCTAATAGTGTTTATGTCTTTCCGGGACTTAGTGAGTGCATTCAGTTAAAATGTGTTTCCCTCTGAGTGCAGCGTGGTATGTTGTACATGTCGGTTGTCCTTTGTTCTTCAGCAAGTATGGATGAGTAAGATATGTCTGGCCTATGCATAATCGTGTTAGCATTATTTCGTCATTTCTTTCTTTTGCTAGATATTTGTTTACATTCACCTAGGATTCGTATGATTTTAAGGAGTTTATTATTTGTGTTGGTTGTCCGGTGCCTTTACCATTTCTGTTGAATGTAACAGTTTAGGTTCGTTTAAGGAATCTTGAAATTATTACCAGGGTTTAAATCGTGTGGAATGAAAGAACATCAAACTTTGCAAATGATACCATATATTCGATGCGATAGAAAATTTGGCAGAAACTGAAAACCATGATAATTCATAATCTAAGAGTGACTAAAGTCATATGCAGTGAAAAATCTGACGCGCTAATTAATTTTTTACACTATTTATAATCGGACTATTGTCCTCATCTTTGTTGTTGTTATTGAAACGTTTCGGCCGTTGTGTCCTCTACTCTTCTTCATTTGTATATCGCGTAACCTACAGAGAATTCTGAACTTTTTATTTAATCTACGGGGGTAGATATTTCTCGTTTCATGTCTAGTGAAATCTGGTATAGGTGACATTTTTAGTATTACTCGGTTAATTGTCACGTATTTTCTCAACAAAGATGAGGACAATAGTCCGAATATAAATAATTTAAGTAATGATAATTCCTCATCCCAGAAATTCAGGCGGTAATTAATGTTTAACCAACTTCCTTATTTAATTCGCACATGTTTACCCTTTTTCTTAAAGTTCGGATTTTCGTCAGCATACGTCAACACAGATGTCTCGTGACTTATCAGGGTCGTGGGAATACCGTATTTACTGTAGTTGTACCAATAGACCAGATAGCCTAAACGAGTTTTGAATTCAGAGTTTTTCTTCTCCAAGACTGAATTTCATGGAAAGGGAGCCTAATCTATATAACACGGAGCTGGATTGAGGAAAACTAAGGGATTAAGGAATTAAGAAAGAGAACGTAACGAATTTGAACTCAACTCGCCGATTTCGCATTCCGAGTCGCTAACCACTACACTGTCTGCAAATCCCGTACACAAAAAGAGGCAAAAATCAGAATCAAACTCATGATACTAACTAGTTGAACGGTGATAGATGCTTGATCGCTGACATGAAATCTCCGACATCCTGTTCAGTATATATTCATTTTTAACACCTAGCATCTGGCCTCAGCTTAAACTGCTATTTACACATACCTTTCTCAGGGGTTATTAGCGGGTAAGTGACTGCAATGAACTCGACTGGAATTTGAATTCGGCTCTTTGATTCCTCAATCTAAGCCGCTTTGTTGAATCAATATCCCTCAGTTATAGATTAAATAGTAGTACTTAAAGCTGGGAAAGTCATTATACTGACAACGGGGATAAGGATTCAGGATTAAATAACTCATAAAGGGAATAGGTTAAATATAAGAGCGGAATTTCCTGTAGGTTACACGGATCTATATACACATGCTGATGGCCGGAGGCCACAATTGGCGAAACGGTGTGATAACAACAGCAAAGATGAGGGCAATAGTACGAATGTAAATAATGTAAATAACGATAATACCTCATTCGAGAAATTCAGAAGGAAAAGAGTATGATAAACCAAAGAGGACAAATAAGTCAATGAATTGTTGCCCATCTTGTTCTTTTTTTTATATTTGATTTACTTTCTGCTTTTAATCCAACATCCGCTTAGTTTTTCTTGTCCTTTTTTTGGTTCGTTTTTCTTAACTTATTTGTTTTTTTTTTCATGCTTCATCACTTCTTTGCCTTCCATTAATCTTTTATTCTTTTGCGTTATTATTGACTTCTTTTGAAATCGCTTCGTTTTCCTTCCAACTTTTTCTTTTATTTCTCTACGTCCTTCACCTTTTCTTTTTCCTTCCTTTTCATTCTATTCCTCCCAGTTATTATTATTATTATTATTATTATTATTATTAATAATAATATTATTGTTGTTGTTCCTTTTGTTTCGGAGTTACGTTTCCTGCATTTTATCTTGTAGAGCCAGGTCCAAACTATGGTCTTTAGGCCCTATAAGAGAATTGTCATTTAATTGATAACACCTTTCTTAGTATATGGAATGTCCCTAGTAGGGAAATATTCTGGGCTAATTGTATGTTGATGTCACCTGGGATACTGTTAGTAAAATTGTCCATTCCTTTTCTTACGTGGTCCACAGCTCCGATTACTATTGGTACAGTCTCAGTCTATTCCCCACGTCTTGTTAATCTCGATCTCCAGGTTTTTGTATTTGAACAATTTCTAGATAGTTTTTATGGGGTTGATTCTCTCAGATGGCACTGCTATGTATGTTATTATTATTAATAATAATAATAATAATAATAATAATAATAATAATAATAATAATAATACATTTCTTTGATTTCTGATGTATACTCCTTTTTTTACGGGTTCAAAACAATAACCTAAGATCTGAAATGGCATCAAGAAATTTTTCACTGATAAACTTTTTTAATAAAACAAAGACAAATCTAAGCTAACACATATTTTACATAGATCAAGCACTTCGTAAAGTATAACCTGTGTACAATTAATTATATTTCTTTAAGTCTTGCGCTACCAGATATCACTTCAATGTGTCTATCGGGACCTTTCGCAATCAAACCTAGGGCTCCAACATCTGGAATTGTTGATGCGCTCACGTGCCACATCTTTTTAGATTTCAGTTTCAAGATACCTGGATTTTGATTGTTTATTGAAGATCTTCAAATATACCCTACGGCCTTGAAAGGACTGCTATGTCAATAAGAATGGACATTGGAATTTTTTACGGTCTCTGATCATGATGCTAGCTTTGACTGTTCTCGCTGTTGGTATTGTAAAGCAAATTACGGGTTCTATGTCTGATCTGGGTGGTGTTTATACCTGTTTCTGGTAGTTTGCTTTCCGTAAAAGTTGCCTATTTTCGAATGCAGATATTGCTCCCCCCTCTCTCTCTCTCTCTCATGCCGGGTCTTATATTCAGTCGATGCCAATAACGTTCATCCTAATACAAGATGGTGATGATGATGATAATTCTCGTTTTTTCTCACTATTCTCGTTTATGTCCTTATTATTATTATTATTTTTTTATTATTATTATTATTATTATTATTATTATTATTCCCAACTTTTCTTTCCTATCAACCTCGATTTAATTTGATCATTAGATTTCTACATTTTTTCTTCTTCCCTCATATTCATTTGTTTTTTTCTCCTTCCCGTTCCCTTGTCAGGTTTTTGTTTTGTTTTAAAAGTCATTTTTTTGCCTTCTCTGCTTTCCTGTAAACCTTGTCAACATTCTAATCATTTCGTTTCACTTTTTGCAAACCTCGCATTCATGATCTCTTCTACAATTTCTCCCCATTAATTTTTTTTTTCTTATTCTTTTTTTTTTCTGACTTCTTTTCCTTCTGTTTTGCACACAGCTTTTTTTTACCGTTTCTAGCATTATGATCTATATATTCTTCTTTTTTTTCCCTCTCTCTTTCTGACAGATCTTTATTCTTTGTTACGATGACGACATCTGATCTCTTGGCCTTCATAGAATAATTCGTTCAATTTTCAAATTCAAAAATCACAAAGAATAATTTCCTTTTAGCATTGTCTCGGGCGGCCTCTGGCATGTGCTTTTATTATTTGTCTGCGAAGTTTGAAAACTTTATTCTTTAAAATAACTTTAAGGAATACATATCGTAAACAACATATGACTAAAATTCAATGTTTTAAACCCAAAAGTATTCCGAATAGAACGACGTGTTACTGGAGATAGAGCAATGCAGTATTGCAAATACAATGGGACAGTAAATATATAGTCACAGTATTGTAAATACAACGTTAGAGTATTGCAACTACAGAGTTGCAGTTTTAAGCATGCTCGACATTTTTACAAATAGCACGATTGATTATTGCAAATACCAGTATGCAAATACAATGTAACATTATGGCAAATACAGAGTCCTAGTCTTGCAAAGACTGCATTACAGTCTTATAAATAAAATGTTATAGCAATCCTCCATAAATGACTATATAATTTTACACAGCAGGGTCTAGTCCTTTTACTTGTTCTTGAGATGAACATTTACACTGTTCAAAAAGTTAAGTACATGCACCCAATAATTATAACTTTTAAAGCAATTGAATAATTCATAATATATATATATATAATATAAAGAGAGATACCGCAAACGTTTTTGGTTGTAATGTGGATTTTTTTAAAAAAAAATTTATCCTTTAATTTCCATAATTTTACTACACGGGTTTCATGTCTCGCGACCGTCTTCAGGTAAAGGGTGAAGATTTCCACATATTATTAAAAATAATTCATTTTTTTCACCTTTATGTTTTTCGCTGTTAAATATTCTCGATTGAGACATTCTCTTTCTATGTGTTAGTAATCCGAATTTCTTTACCTGATGACGGTCGCGAGACCAGAAACACGTGTAGTAAAATTATGGAAAATAAAAGGCTAATATTTTTTTTAAAATCCACATTACAACCAAAAAACGTTTGCGGTATCTCTCTTCTTTTAATATACACACTTTTCTCTCGTTGGAACTACTATAACCTCTTCCTTTATATATATATATATATATATATATATATATATATATATATATATATATATATATAGTGTAACGGCTTAATTGTCCATCCCACAAAATGTTAGCATCTAAAAAAGCATTAATCTAATTGAGTTTCTTTTTAACAGGTTTTCAGAAATGAAGTTTAACCATGAAGATACCATTTGTCGTAAGAATTACAGAAAAAAAGCCTTTCAGTTATTCAGCTAGAACAGGTTAAAATCATTTTGTTTCACCCCGACTGTCTTCACGACTGAGCACTGGTGGGAGGAAAAAAATCATTCAGACCACCCGAAATGGTATTTCAACATTTATTCTCTGGCTTCCATTTTCAAAGTACATTCGAGAACAATCAAGAGAACGGTGAATACGTTTAAAAAAGAAGAAACAGTAGAAAGGAAAACTAGGTCTCGAAAATAAGAGGGATCATCATTTCAAATGAGAGCTAAAGTGATCAATTAGAAAATATCTAACTCAATTCATAAGACGTTTGTCATATTAGAGATGAGTTTTATCTATAACGGTTGAAAGAGCATTGAAAAAATTTAGAACGTTAAAGAGGGCAAAATTCATCTTGAATAAGGTGTAAAATTATCCTGCAAAAATATATATATATATATATATATATATATATATATATATATATATATATATATGAACTTAATTTCATTTCTTCGTGAGCCTCCGATCCTTAGCTATGATTAATTAATGGTGAACATGTCATTTTCGCTTTTGGTTGATTTCCTCACAATTCTTCTATTAAGATTGGAGTGTAATTATACATTCTTATGGCTCAAAATAGAGACCAATAGTGTTATAATAACCTCGGAGAAATCCAGTAAGATATCTTTAATCATTTCAAAGGTAGAACGGTTCAAAGCTCAATCTATTAAATGGCGATTTTTCTTTTTACATCCTTTTTATATATATATATATATATATATATATATATATATATATATATATATATAATCGGGCTCATCCTTTTACTGATGATCATGTATTTTGTCTTCTTGAAGTTTTTGGTTAGTCCTTTCTTCTCACTCTCCGTCGCTACCTTCTTGGAATTCCTTTTTTCCTGTTTGCTGTTGTTAAGATTGTGGCCGCCAATGCTTAATCCCGGCAGGGTTTCCAATTTTTCTCAGAATTGTCTCGCTGTATAGGTTGATTATGTCCGGTGAGAGGACACATCCTTGCGTTACGCCCCTTTCTAGTTTTGTGCATTCACTGAACTCGTTCCCTATGCGCATGCGTGCTGTTTGCTGCCAGTATAGATTCTTGATTATTCTGATATCTTTCCCAAATATATCAAGGTTTCTAATCCGTTCCATGAGATCCTTGTGGCGTACTTTGTTGAAGGCCTTTACGTGGTCTAGGAAACATAGTCACCCGCCCTTCTGTATCTGTATTGCTCTTTCTGATAACATTCTAAGCATGATTATCGCGTTCCTTGTTCCGGCGTCTTTAACGAACCCGCACTGTTCTTGTCCTATCTCTGGGCTGAGCGTTAAGTAGACCAATTCTTGCAGGGCAGAGTCGATAGAATTATTTTTATATTGATACTAAGAAAACATTTGTTTCTCAAACTGTATGATTATATGGTTCCAATTTGAACAGAACTATACTATTCTTCATTTGCATTCAATGGTACAACTCTCTACGGCGGTAAATTCTGATTTCAAAGAATACTACGTCATGAATATCATGTTGCTGTCTCAAATAATCTAATTCACACAAATGGGCATGCATTGACTAAACTTAACATTCAACTCTGGTAGTAAGCGAATAAAATTTTCGAAAGAATTATCCATTAAGCATCTTTTGTCTGGACTAAAAGTCAGATGCACAGACAAGTTAAAACCAATTACTTCGCTATTTTGAAAAAGAGGAACATTGAATGCAGTTTCTGTATTGTACATTATATAATTTGATCTTTATTGAGGCGAATTAATTCTTAGCTTTAAAAGGACAAGCGACTTGAAACATAGATAATAAAGCAGTGCCGAGGCCATGTTTCTTGTCCATTACATATAGGCATGTGTGTGTGCATAGTTATGAATGTGTGTATTTATTTGTGTATGCAATAATACTACTGCTATCACTACTACTACTACAACTACTAACACTACTACAAACACACACACATATAGACACACACACAGATATATATATATATATATATATATATATATATATATATATATATATATATAAAAGTGAACATAGAAGTCAACACTTAGAGGTGACAGTCTGTTTCATGCTATATGCAATCGTCAGGCCTGACGATTGCATATAACATGAATGTTCACTTTTTATATTTAGACACGCTCTATCTCTGATATCGAGCACTTTATCCCATAAATATAGCACACCTTAAGACTATATTTCTTCATATATATATATATATATATATATGTGTGTGTGTGTGTGTGTGTGTGTGTGTGTGTGTGTGTGTGTGTGTGTGTGTGTGTGTGTGGTGTGTTTTGGTCCGGTTCCTTGTACCACGGTGATAGTCAAGGAGAACCAATAAAGAAGAACTCGAACACGGATATGGAATAACACAGATATATTACAAACAGGAATATATACAGAGGGGTAGAAAAGGGTTAGTACGAACAATCAGGTTTAGTAGTAATTGTCTGAACACGACTCTGTTCGGACTGCCTCTGACTTGACTGACTGTCTCACTCGCTCTGACTGACAGACTCCTGACGGACTTCACTCCAGATTTCAGGCTGAACTCCAGACTACAGACGGAATTCTCAGACTTCAGACGGAACTCCCTGCTTCCTCTTGAGGCGCAGTATTTATTACATATGGAATAGTCCATTATGTTATTATAGGTAAGGTCCCATAACAGTACGTATATTGGGACATGTTTCAGTGAATAATTTAGACAAGTTTTGCCTATTTATTTTTAATTGGTTCTTTTCATATTCACGAATAATCTTGCTATCCATTACTGTATATTTTTTTCTTTTTGCTTTTAAATGTAACGGTTGAAAGTCATTCTTTGCGTTCAGTAGAACG
>CAHIKZ030001324.1:2692500-2780000 GCA_903632075.3 Acanthosepion pharaonis
TATATATACAGTCATGTGTTAGTGTCCACTTGTGCATAGTAATATTTCTAAAAAAACAAAGCGAATATAAAACATTCAAAATTGCTGTTCCTATATGATTATTCCTTAGTGTACTTAGGTTTAGCTTGTTCTTGTGTCGGCATTTAAAAATTAGTTCATTATGTTTATTTAGCAGTATATCCGGATCTTTATGTTTGATTATGAAGATTTTCTCCTTCAAACATAAGTTGCATCTGTCTCTGAAGTTTTGGGGAGTTTTGGCTCTTGATATTATTCTCCACTTTATTTGTGGTGTTAGGCCACTCTCCAACAAAAACCAATAATGATTTGATAGTGCTGTTTGTTTTTTTTTATTTTTATTTTTGAAGGATTGGCGATGGTTGTATAGTCGACGTTTCCAATCTCCCGCTGATATTCCAATGTATCTCTTTTTCTCTTCAACCTTTTCTTTGGGGAAAATTGTCGCTTCATATACTGTGTTCTCTGCCATGCACATTCCTTCAACTGGGCACTCTGATCCTGCCCTGCTGTTGCATGTTGGTTTGTCTATTCGTGTTGTGTCTTGATCTTGTCTTAGATTTTCTTGAAGGTCTTTTAAAATTTTACTGTTGTGTGAGCTAATAATTCTCTCCATATTGTTCATGCAAGAATAGCTAATATATACTGACGAAGAAATAAAAATCCTAATGGACTCTAGACAATCCATACTAAAACTGAACAACACCACTTGGATTAAAAAAGATAGAGACAATTTTGATGTGCCAATGGGATCTTTTGATTCAGCTCAAATAGCAGACCTAATAGGTATATACATTTTAGATATCCTAAGTAGATTCCTTGACCCTCAAAATATAGGATTATACAGAGATGACGGGTTACTAATGGTCCGTTAACATCCCAACTACAAAAGAAAATAATTAGGGCCTTCAAATTCCTAGGATTTAAAATCGAGATTTCTTCCATCTTAAAAATAGTAAACTTCCTAGACGTTACATTTAATTTGAACAATAATACTTATAAACCCTTCCAAAAGGAAAACCAATCACCCGTATATATAAATATTCACTCCAATCACCCGAAATCAATAATTAAACAAATCCCAAATACAGTAAATGCTAGAATAAATAAACTTTCCTCCAGTAAAACAATTTATAACCAGAATAAATGGGAATACAATAAAGCCCTGTCAAAAAGCAACTTTAAACAAACAATAAATTACATAGATAAGTCAGTAAGCAAAAACTCCACTAAACCCAAAAACAGAAAAAGGAAAATTATATGGTTCAACCCACCTTTTTGTAACCTCTCCAATATTAACATAGGTAAATACTTCATAAAACTGATAGAAAAACATTTTAGCAAAAATGAATCTCTGAAAAAAATATTCAACAAGATGAATCTAAAGATTAGCTATTCTTGCATGAACAATATGGAGAGAATTATTAGCTCACACAACAGTAAAATTTTAAAAAACCTTCAAGAGAATCTAAGACAAGATCAAGACACAACACGAATAGACAAACCAACATGCAACTGCAGGACAGGATCAGAGTGCCCAGTTGAGGGAATGTGCATGGCAGAGAACACAGTATATGAAGCGACAATTTTCCCCAAAGAAAAGGTTGAAGAGAAAAAGATATACATTGGAATATCAGCGGGAGATTGGAAACGTCGACTATACAACCATCGCCAATCCTTCAAAAATAATAAAAAAAAAAAAAAACCAAACAGCACTATCAAATCATTATTGGTCTTTATTGGAGAGTGGCCTAACACCACAAATAAAGTGGAGAATAATATCAAGAGCCAAAACTCCCAAAAACTTCAGAGACAGATGCAACTTATGTTTGAAGGAGAAAATCTTCATAATCAAACATAAAGATCCGGATATACTGCTAAATAAACATAATGAACTAATATCTAAATGCCGACACAAGAACAAGCTAAACCTAAGTAAGTACACTAAGGAATAATCATATAGGAACAGCAATTTTGAATGTTTTATATTCCCTTTGTTTTTAGAAATATTACTATGCACAAGTGGACACTAACACATGACTGTATATATACAACCATGATAATGTATTTGCACACTGAGACACCTGTTGATATGTACATGTATATGTTTTTATACGGAAAAAGAAACATACCGTTTTTTTTTTTGTTTTTTTTTGTGAGTGTGGAGATGTATAATTAGTTAGGTACTTATATATTTTACCATAAATATGAAAGATCGGATAATATTATATGTAAAAACATAGATAATATAATTAAATACTGAGATAGTCTTCGAACACAGGCATAAGTAGTTGCACAGATGGACATGAGAATAGGGAAAAATACGTAAGTAGAGAGATATCTCAGAGACATATAAGACGATATAGATATGTGGTTACAAATAGGGGGTTGAGACATATGTAGACAAGAAAATATAAAAGGAAGGGCCTAAAAACAACAACGAGTTTACTTAATGAACAAAAATCAAAAACAATAACAGGTTCACTTAATGAACAAAAATCAAACGAATAAATGTCAACCTAACAAGCTATAAGCTTTTTTGGATTACTCTTTCAATGTTCTACCTATAGATCTTTCCAATCAACTGCCTCATAGGAAATACCCGAAACTCCACCGAATTTCAAATTAATCTCTTCGTAGATTGTTTTTAAAATAGAGATACTTATCAAACCTTAACCTCCCAAATATGCACGTTAAAGTAACGCGAACTGACAGCGTCTAGGAATTTGAATGAAACCTGTCGGATAATTTATTGGGGATATTATAGCGCGTCTTCCTCAATGTAGCAGTTATCGCCCTCCCCTTAACCACCTTTATCTAGAGACGAGACGCGTTAGATTAGAGCAACATCCAGCCGACACACACTAAAGTTAAAATAGAAAACTAAAATGATACATATGACACACTCACATCCTCTCTCCCACCTCACTTCCCCACTCCGTTAACTTTGCGTATACTTGATGAGTTCCGTTAAAAAAAACTGTGAATTGTCTTTTCATTTTTCATTTCAGCTTTTGGAAGTAAAGTCTGATGATGCAGAACCCTGTTAAAGGGGTTATGGTGAAATAGCTTATTACATGGAATCTTAACGTGGTCTGTCTTTTATTCAAACATATATATATATATATATATATATATATATATATATATATATAATTATATATATATATATATATATATATATATATATATATATATATATATATATATATATAATAATATTAAATATATATATATATATAATTATATATATATAATATATATATATATATATATAATAATAATATATATATATATATATATATATATATATATATATATATATATATATATGAATTGAATTTTATCGAACACTATTGCCCGTTGTGAAAGTTTGCTTAAAAACCTTTTTTTTCTGTATCTGTTCTTTTAATGCATTTTCATTAGACCTGAAATATATATATATATTTTTACTCATATGTTTACTTTCAATAATTCTATTTTAAAGATGGACCCAAGCAAACTGTTTCGATCAAATGAAATACGGGTCTTTCTTATCTTTTCAACGAGCGACAAATAAGCAAAAAGCATTTCATTTTGATCATCGACTAACACAGGCAAAATAGCATGCAAATCATTGCCGCCGTCACATTGTAGAGGCGCATAGATAAGCACACATTCAGAAGTACGAAGTCAATTTTCACTTTAATATTTCTCATTTTGGCACACTTCTCGTAAGTAGTGATGCGTTACTCCCTGTTGAGCGTAACATACTCCAATTCTAATGCCGGCGGGCATATCTTATAAAAGAATCGTGTAACTGATGGGTTTCTATCTTTAAGATGCAGTATTCAATTATATACTAAGTAGAAGACAAGATTACTCTCTGTCAGTTGCAGGGAAAAAATGACGTAAGACATCCATTCTTCTTATCATATATATATATATATATATATATATATATATATATATATATATATATATATATATATATATATATATATATATATATATATATATTCATATATATATATATTCACATATATATATATATATATATATATATATATATATATATATATATATATATATATATATAGATATATACCTTAGCTCTGTTTAACGACACTGAGCACTGTTTTGTTTAAACCTTATATTAAATTATGTAAATATTTGTTCGCTTATCTCTATGCACGCTAACGCACGTATACATTGCGTGCCAAATAAAATCGAGATAACTTTTTTCTAATATTTCAATAACCGTCCAATCAATTCGCACAAAACTTTTTACACAATGTTGGCAACACTGAACTGCGCAATCGCTGAAATTTTTGTACTGATCTACGTAACGTAAACAAACTAGCGCCATATTTGTTATCAGCACGGCGTTTTTGAGCGTGCCAAATTATTAGAAAAGTATAAGAATTTAGTAAAAAGATGGGCCGTAAAAGCATGTGATGCTGAAAAGAAAACTATTACCTCAGAATTCTCCAAAAGTAAATCTACCCTAGAAATTTTTAAAATGATAGGGAAGTGTCATCAAACAGTGAAAATTCACCACCGACCCTACACAAGTACGCAAAAGGGCATATAAAGGCAAGCCGAGGGTTATTTCACGTCGTCTCATGTCACGATTTAAATAGAGGCCACGAAGAACCCTGGACTTACCAGACAAGAGCTTTTCAGTCGTAATGGTGATCCTACTGTGTCTAAAAGTACTCGATGTCGGTATCTGAGGGAAATAGCAACAACAGTCAAACCTGTATCGAAGCCTCCGTTGACGAGAAATCACATTCAAAATCGATTGAAATGGGCCGAGGACAATATGAAGATTGACTTCTCTAATGTTTTGTTCACAGACAAAATTCAAGCAACACTTGATGGGCCAGATAGATGGTGCAAAGGCTGGATAATGAATGGACGGAATCGCCATCAGTGTTTGAGACGCCAACAAGGCGGTGGAGGCATAATGATCTGGGGTGGTATTATTGGAAACACATTAGTGGGTCCATGGAGAGTACCAGATAGCGTCAAAATTACTGCTGATGCATACATAGCGTTTATGAAGGTGCATCTTGAACCGTGGATGAAAAGGCAAAGAGTTGCCTTCAGAAGGGCCATTGTTTTTTGTGCAAGATAATGCTCTCTCATACGCTGCTCACAAGACTACTGAATATTTGAAACAGGCTTCGATGGAGCTCGAAAAATGAAGTAGCTAGAAAATTCTCCGGATTTGAACCCAATCGAAAACCTTTGGAGCATTATGAAGCGAAGACTGTATGCCAACGGACGACAATTCAGGATCAACGCTGAGTTATGGGAAGCAATTCTTGACATATCTCGCGGCATTACAGCAGATGACATCCTATAATTAGCAAATTCTATGGATCGTCGACTTTTTCAAGTAATTTCAAAACAGGGAAAGCACATTCCTTATTAATTTGTTTAAAACTGTGCCTTTGTTTGTATCTGTTATTATTTGTTGATTTTCTTATTTATTAGCTTCTTTTGATCATAAACATTCACGTGCAACTTTAATAAACGTTTTGTTTGCACAATTCTGGGAATTTTACTAAACCATTCTAATAATTTGGCACGCACAAATCACCGTGCTGATAACAAATATGGCGCCAGTTTGTTTAAATTGCGCAGATCAGTACGAAAATTTTAGTGATTACGCAGATCAGTGTTGCGAACATTGTGTGAAAATTTTGTGTGAATTGATTGGACGGTTTTTGAAATATTAGAAAAGAAGTTATCTCGATAATAATTTGGCACGCAGTGTATATAGTTACTAATATGTAATTATTTAGTTTATATTCACACCTATCTCTCTCGCTCTCGATCTTCTCTCTCTCTGTCTCTTTCTCTCTCTATATATATATATGTGTGTGTGTGTGCGCGCATGGGTGTGTGTGTTTGTATGTATATTTGCATACTGCAATTTCAAGAACTTTTCTTAACTATTTCTCTCTTAATAAGCACAACATCTTTGAAATCGAAATGCTCGTTGGAATTGATTAGTTCCATAATCAATTCATTAGATAAATTGTTGTGAAATATTGTTTTTTATAAATAACTGTTTTTTCTGTGAAATTTATAATCTGTGTTCAGTCCATTTTATTTGTCACACTCCTCCCCGGTTTTTTGATGAAGACAAACCTCTCATCAACCGAATAACAGGGGAGGGCTGTGGAGATTCCCTTAAAGCCGATTATCCGTAGAAGGTTTTAAATGATATTTCCATTCTTTTTAAAACGATATTTCATTTATTTATTTATCTGTTTATTGTTTTTTTTTTGGCAAATTTGGAAATATCCCTGAACCCCATGAAGATTGAAAATTTTACCATGAAACTTCGAAGTCAGGATAAAATTGACATTTTAAAATTAAGTAATCTTTTCTTATATTATTGTTAACGCTCTAATACGTATATTAATATGTATCCTGAATATCTGCTGTTTCTTAAATCACCTATACATACATACATACATATATATATATATATATATATATATATATATATATATATATATATATATATGTGTGTGTGTGTGTGTGTGTGTGTGTGTTTGTGTGTGAAGAAATATATACAGAAAAAAAAAAACCCAAAAGTCTTAATATTCAATTATGCTGTATTAATGTTAATATTTGAATATGAATTTGAATATGTCCTAATGTTAATTATGTTTTATGAATATGTCCTGATGATGGTCTAAAATAGTCCGAAACGTCCGACGTCGACTTTATATTAACATTAATACAGCATAATTGCATATTAATATTTTTGTTTGTTTTTTTCTGTATATTTTTCTTCATACTGTCGGATCTATATCCATATATTTGCTTACACACACACACACACACACACACATATATATATATATATATATATATATATATATATACAGTGTATTTATTTATATACAGCAAATCTATGCTGTATATCTATATTATATGCAGTATACTCTGTGTATACTGTATATACGAAGAATAGAATTGATAGATTTCTCTCTCTCTCTTTCTCTCTCTCTCTCTCTCTCTGAATATTATATACAATTAAAGAATACAATAAAATTATATTTATTATAAATATTAAAATGTACACTACTACTTGTTAAAGTTTATTTAATCTTTCGATACATGACTGACGAGGCAGGTTTTTCTTTTCTCCGCAAGTTGCCATTTCTTTTTGCAGTAGACCATTTACCATCCACGGCTATAGAACCTCGTCTGTCATGCTATTTACCCATAGCTGGTGGCAGAGGAAAAAGATTCATACCTTTCTCAAGGGTATTTATTAGCACGTACGTGAATGTAATGGATTCGACTGGAATATCGAAGTCGGCGCTCCGATTCCTCAATCCGAGCCGCTATCCCGTACTCCACCAGCTTTCCAAAAACGAAAATCATAGATCGGGTCTAACATTAGCATCCTTTTCTATGGGTCTCAAGACGTGTAATCAGCACATACTAGTTACCAATACCTAAACCAGAGCGACTTTCTAAACAAAGATTGTATTTAGATTATATTAGGAAAAATTATATCGCGTCAATCATTCAAGTGCACAGGATCTGCTAGCGAAATATTTGTTCAGAAGCGTCGGGATAATTATTGTTTTTCCTGCCTTCTTCAGCATCTACAAATATTATTGAATCCCTATCAGAACATTAATATATTGGAAAAAATATATTTCTGGCAAGATATCCTGTCAGCTGCTTCGAGACAATCAATTATTTGATTTTTTTTTAGTACTATTCATGTCTTAACCTTGAATCTTTATGCGTTTCAGATCAAGAGTAAGAAGAATAAAGATGAAATTATTTCATCGCAAGATATCCCGTTGATTACTATGTATTTAAAAACCAGTATCCGAAATTATTGCTTTTATTATTTGGCTATTAGAGTCAGTTATAGAGTTGTAATTATTTTTGCCACTAACAGATCTACAAAATAAAACTGCAACTATTGTTGTTAGCATTAACAGACATGTTGGTATAGGCATTTATATATAAATATATAAATGGTGAATAACGGAACAGAAAAATATATTGCAAACAAAAAGAAAAAAAATAGCTGGGCTGCTAGCAAATAAGAAAAATAAACAAAAAGATAAAAACTAACGAAGGGGGAGAAAACGCAAATTAGTCAGAACGTGCATCGTTGCCTATTGGATATCAGCGGTCACGTGATCAAGAGCAAGATCACAGACAAAGCACCTTCAAAGATTGTTTATCATCGGACAGTCTCGCTTTTATGGTGGAATAATAATTTTTATTTTTTAGATTTTTCCTTCATTTTAGCCATAACCTTGCTTCGCTTCGAAGAACCCTGACCTTTTCTTTTTTTTGATCCATGCATACCCCTAAAAAAAAAAGAACTAACAAATAACACAACAAAGAACCATGAAAGAGAGAGTAAAAGCATCAGATAATTTGCTAGCATCTCGAGCCAATGTAATGGTCTATGCGCGTGCGCACATGAGCCCGGAACAATGGCTGATATGACGTCAGACGCTCTTTTCATTACGACGATCGCCATAATAATTACTGGCAGTACAGTTTGTAAAGAATCGACAACTCATTTTTATGGTATACAACTGATGATGCTAATTACTCATTTCTGCAAAATATAGCTTCATGGGCCCTCCACTCAGCCGTGCGCACACACATATGTTGCATCACGATGAAGTAATGGCTACCGTCCGATCATCGAAGGAAAGCAACGTCAAGCCTGGTTAGTATCTAGATGGGCGAAGGCTTGGGAATACCAGATGCTGTAAGCTTGGATGTATGGGTAGTTTAACGGATAATGCCTCGTTAATCGGAGAAGCGAGTTCCATTTCTATTTGGGATCGTTATATTATATTCACTTACGGGAAAATACGCTTGGGAAATGTTAGAATCCACTTCTAGTCCGTCAACAGATATAGGTTAATTGGTAAGAAAATTACTAAATTATTACTATCATTACCAAAAAAAATCTTGCAATTTAAAAGGAATATTTTCTGGCTTTAAATAACCCGAAAGGAGTGATAAAGAAATAATCTATAGGAAAAAAGAGCTGAAAATAAAATTCAAATAGATTCATTAAGAATAACTTAATTTATGAAGAGTAACTTGATTCGTTGATCAGGGTAGAGTCTCCAAGCCTTATATCTTTGTTGCTGTTGAAACATGACTGCAATTATGTAGCGACTTTTTCATGTTGCTTTTAATATATATATATATATATATATACATATATATAAATATAATTAGTTTATGGAAAACTAGGTAATCAGTATGGGTAGACCCAAGTAGGATAAAATCCAGAAAGTTCAATGTAAATCCAGAGATATAATTTAAATAAAAACAGACCACTTTAAGGTTCCATTTAATAAATTATTTCACCACAGCCCTTTTAATATATATATATATATATATATATATATATATATATATATATATATATATATATATGAAGAAATATAGTTTAAAAGTGTGCTATATTTATGGCATAAAGTGTTCAATATTAGAGATAGCGCGTATGTAAAATATATATATGTATGTGTGTGTTTATATATATATATATATATATATATATATATATATATATATAGTCAGTTTATGGAAAACTAGGTAATCCGTATGGGTAGACCGAAGGAGGATAAAATCCAGAGAGCTCAATGTAAATCCAGAGCAAATAATTTAAATAAAAACAGACTTTAACGTTCCATGTAATAAATTATTTCACCACAGCCTTTTGAACATATATATATATATATATATATATATATATATATATATATATATATATATATATATATACACTAGGTTCTATAGCATTGGATGACAAGTGGTCTAAGAGAAGGACAACTCTGAAATCAAAACCGAGTGTCGTCTGGGGACCATGTAGCGCCTAGTGAACCAGGTCTCTGTATTCGTCCCTTCAAAAAGTGTGGATGGTCCTGTACAAAGCCTTCATCACTATAATCAAATACATGTGTTGGTATCTGGCTGTCGGTTCCTTGGAATATATATATAGTATACGGCAGAATATATATATATATATATATATATATATATATATATGAAGAAATATAGTTTTAAGGTGTGCTATATTTATGGTATAAAGTGCTCAATATCAGAGATAGCGCGTAAGGAAAAAATATATATATATATATATATATATATATATATATATAGAGAGAGAGAGAGAGAGAGAGAGAGATAGTGTGTGTGTTGCAGCAAAATCCGATACTTGACAAAAAGAAAACAAAATAGGCAATAAAAACAAAAGTTTTATATGCAGATAACCAGAGAGTTTATTTAGCAACAGTTAGAGTTACATACTACATTATTTTTCAATGTAACCGCTGGCGGTGGCAACGACCATATCAAGGCGGGCGGGAAATTAGTTGGCGACCATGTCCTTGTCCATAGCGGCGAACACCTCCAGGATGGCAGTCTTCTGACAGTCGACTGTGTTGCGGGCGTGCTTGTTGGTCTTGTTGCTCGTTGGTATCTAGAAGAAATAGTCAAAGGGGCTGCAGTCCAGTGAGGAAGGCGGCCACAAGTCCGGTGACCAGTGGTGAGGAACATTGTTGAGCAGCCACGACTTGGAGCGGAGTCCTGCTGGAAGGCGATCTCATCCATCCAGGGCTTCACCATGCCCCTCAGCACCACCTGGTAGATCTCAGCGGTGACTCTTTGGCTCTTTTGAATGAAGACCGGAAGCATGACGTCCCCCCTCGCTGGCGATGACGCCAATGACGGAGGAGGGAAACTTCGTATGCTTCACAACGGGTACCTGCTCGATGTCTTTGTAGATCCACCTGTTGTTCTGCTTGTTGCTTCTCTGGTCCTGGATGAAATTCTTTTCATCAGAGAAGAACCTCAGCATCCCGGCGGACACGTGCTTGAGCTCGTTCAGCAAAGCCGCCGCGTTGACCTTCCTCGAGTCCTTCGAGGCATTCGTGATGAGCATGCGGTGAGACTTGCGGTAGGAGGAGTAACCAATGTCCTTCTTGATCGTCGACTTGATCGGAGGCGACGAACTCGTCGGTCCTAACAGCCGAAGAACGAGCATTATGGACCTTTCCTTTGGCAGTAAATTCGTCCTTGTTCTCACGCGCCTTCCACTTCTTCCAAATGTCCATGACCATGGTCCTCTTGAACCCAATCCAGGCCATCACTTCCACAGGCTTCTTCCTGACGCGAAAAGAAGCTACTACCGCTGCTCTGCGCTCATATTCCATCCTGTAAAAGGTTAGAAAGAAAAAACATTAGTTAGTTGTCAAACTGTCGGGTATCTGCTGATACAACTATTTCGTTTACTTTTTGTCAAGTGACAGATTTTGATGCAACACCCTGTATATATAGTTATATTTAGGCAGCAAGTATTCATAAATTGATGAAAAATCATGTTTATGCTGTTTATCTCAAGTACTTTGGGCAAGAACCAATGTGGTGACATTTTGCTAGGCAAGACTTACTTGACTACATCCTTGTATTTGTTGAAAAGAAATGAAAAAATAGAAAAAACTTTAGGAACAAGAACCGGAAACCCAATCTTAAACAACAAAACTCTAATCCTATTTATAATACCAGGAAGGAGTTTGAACCAGATATATATATATATATATATATATATATATATATATATATATATATATATATATATATATATATATGTATGTATGTATGTCTGTATGTATGTATGCATGTATGTATATTCATGTAACCATGCCGTCAAAATTGAAGGCAAGAAAGATTGTATTATAAGTAATATGTATTATTGTATGTAATTTTCGTTAAATCCAAGTAATTTTTTTTCCTGTGTAGCAATTGACGGGAAGTCTGCAAAGTAACTATGACCCACCGGCCCAAATTCAAGTTATATTTATTTTTGAAGTGAAAAAAAAGAACGTTAGGCAAATAAAAATTATGAAAGACAGACATGAGTTATGGGCAACATTAGTCATGTTGAATATTTGTTTTACGAAGTTAACTGTATTTTATTTCCTTTTTATGGCCAATTAGGAAGATATAAATAAATATAATTTATGTGCGTATGTTAGGAAAAGTGAAATGTTATTATATGTTTCTTTCAAATACAAATATAACTTAAATTTGGGTGGGTGGGTCATCGTTTCTATGAAAGTGTCAGTACGTGTGTGTGTGCTCAGTAGTAGTAACGGGGATACAAGAGAGAAAATTTAGTTCTTTCTCTAAACTCTCCCGCCGTTCTTTGGTCGGTTTCTTTGTGCTTTTCTTCGCGTTAGACCTGTGAACATGAATGGAGTCTTGACTTCTGTGCATCTCACGTCAAAGTTTTTCACACTGCCCCTAAATTAATATATTAAAATATAATTATACGTGTGTGTTTTTGTTTGTTTGTTTGTTGTGTGTGTGTGTGTGTGTGTGTGTGTGTGTGTTATTATATTTAAAGATTCTTTGTTCACGGGGAAGAGTGTTCAATATCAGAAATACAGTTTTTATAAGGTTGGATAATGTGTCCGTTGGAATGTGTTTGCATCATTGATGACTGCGTACTATTATGAATCGAGAAAAATACATCAGTCGTACGCAGTTAACAAGGACGCAATCACAGTTTCGAAATTGTCATTAGTAAATAAACATAAGTATAGATAACTCTTTAAAATATCAGGGATCTATTTGGCATTGCTTTTATATTTCGAACATGAGTCCTAACGAAAATAAAAAAAAAGAAAAAAAATCAATACTTTTCGATTCTCACAAATCACGTGTATCGAGTAATGTCTAATGAATACCATTTTGCAAAAAATGATTTTCCCCCGAAAATGTCTTTCGTTTTTTTTTTTGACTGCACCTGTCATTTTACGTTACGCCTCAATTAATATTAACCTATGTTTCTTAATCTTTACGCCTCTGCGTTAGTAATATTACTTCCATTGCCACTGCATTCGTTTTTTTTTAAGTCCTCTCAATTGCAGTTTCCTTATTCTTAACTTCACTCACAGTTGTTTTCTGTTACCATAGCAGGATATGATATCACAACTATGTAAGTCAAACTCACTATTGTTCAGGGATCAGAATCGCCTTCAGTAGCAGGATAAACTTTTGTACAGCAAACGATGTCACATACAGAGTGACAATGGTTAATAACACAACCTGACAAAATGAAAGTCATTGCCTGAATACTATGGGTATGATCCCTATCTAATTAGGCGGGCTTAATTGATTAAGTCTAAGAAATAGCCACGATATATCTGG
The DNA here is from genome assembly GCA_903632075.3 of Acanthosepion pharaonis. Taxonomy (NCBI): domain Eukaryota; kingdom Metazoa; phylum Mollusca; class Cephalopoda; order Sepiida; family Sepiidae; genus Acanthosepion; species Acanthosepion pharaonis. The sequence continues at coordinate 2,705,737 of CAHIKZ030001324.1, forward strand.
TTAGAATTTCATTTCTCGAGCAGTTTTTTTCTTTTCGTATACAATAGCGCTGCTTGTCCAACTGATAGACTAAATTTACAGCCACTGACATTGTCAGTAAGGGCAAATAAAATCCATTAAAATTAGCGGCTTATATTTGTTTTGCATGTATGTACTGTCTGTTTCGTCAGTTGAGTGTATGTTCTCGTTGGTTTCACCTCTTATTTAATCATAGTTCTAGAGACTAAAACAGTGAAGTTTTATTCAATGATGTTATTTTTATGTGTGCGCTGTTCACCTGTTTCTTGTAGACTGTGTCATTAATCTTTTGCACTTCTCAACTCACAGCGAGTCGACAGAATCGGAGACCCCCTCCGCAGATTAATACTCGTTTATCTTCATTGCAAGACACGGTGTTTAGTCTCGGATTTTCGTTTTATTCCTATTCTCTTTGTACAGATATAATCAGCAGGTCTTATCTTGGCTAAGTTAATAAATAGCAAGTGTATTTTGAAGGCAAGCAAGAAGATCCATTTTCTCGCCGGATATATTTAACGTATAACAGCGAGGCGATACTAAGCGAACAAGAAACCTACCAGGAAATATTATTGGCGGACACAATCTTGTATTGTGCTGTCTGCGTTTCTGTTAACAAAGCATCGCCAACATTTATTCAGGTAGCGCATTTTGCGCCACCGTTGTGGTCACCACTCCCCTACATCTCACAATTGTGTTTCATGGTGACATTCAAGACAGAATGGTACGATGCCTTGACAGTTCATTGATGCGTTGACGGTTCCTTGATGCCTTGACGGTTTCTTGATGCCTTGTCGGTTCTTTGATGCCCTGACGGTTCCTTGATGCCTTGTCGGTTCCTTGATGCCTGGTCGGTTCCTTGATGCCTTGGCGGTTAATTGATGCCTTGACATTTCCTTGATGCCTGGCGGTTCATTGATGCGTTGATAGTTCCTTGAGGCCTTGACGGTTCCTAATGCGTTGAGAGTTCCTTGATGCCTTGACGGTTCCTTGATGCCTTGACGGTTCCTTGATGCCTTGACGGTTCCTAGATGCCTTGAAGGTTCCTTTATGCCTTGACGGTTCTTTGATGTCTTGACGGTTCCATGATGCGTTGATAGTTCCTTGATGCCTTGACGGTTCCTTGATGCTTTGAAGGTTCCTTGATGCCTTGTTGGTGCATTGATGCGTTGACAGTGCCTTGATGTCTTGACGGTTCCTTGATGCCCTGACGGTTACTTGATGCCTTGACGGTTCCTTGATGCGTTGATAGTTCATTGATGCCTTGACGGTTCCTTGTTGCCTTGGCGGTTCCTTGATGCCCTGACGGTTCCTTGATGCCTTGGCGGTTCCTTGATGCCTTGTCGGTTCCTTGATGCCCTGACGGTTCCTTGATGCCTTGACTGTGCCTTGATGCCTTGGCGGTTTATTGATGCGTTGATAGTTCCTTGATGCCTTGACGGTTCCTTGATGCGTTGATAGTTCCTTGATGCCTTGAGGGTTCCTTGATGCATTGACGGTTCCTTAATGCGTTGATAGTTCATGGATGCCTTGGCAGTTCCTTGATGCCCTGATGGTTCATTGATGCCTTGTCGGTTTCTTGATGCGTTGATAGTCCTTGATGCCTTGACGGTTCATTGATACCATGACGGTTCCTTGATGGGTTGATAGTTCCTTGATGCTTTGACGGTTCCTAGATGCTTTGACGGTTCCTAGATGCCTTGTCGGTTCCTTGATGCACTAACGGTTCCTTGATGCCTTGACGGTTCCTTGATGCGTTGATAGTTCATTGATGCCTTGACGGTTCATTGATGCCTTGTCGGTTCTATGATGCCTTGGCGGTTTATTGATGCGTTGATAGTTCCTTGATGACTTGACGGTTCCTTGATGCGTTGATAGACCCTTGATGCCTTGACGGTTCCTTGATGCGTTGATAGTTCATTGATGCCTTGGCAGTTCCTTGATGCCCTGACTGTTCCTTGATGCCGTGTCGGTTTCTTGATGCGTTGATAGTTCCTTGATGGCTTGACGGTTCATTGATGCCTTGACGATTCCTTGATACGTTGATAGTTCCTTGATTCTTTGACGGTTCCTTGATGCTTTGACGGTTCCTTGATGCCTGGTCGGTTCCTTGATGCCTTGGCGGTTCATTGATGCCTTGACGGTTCCTTGATGCCTTGACGGTTCATTGATGCTTGGACGATTCCTTTAAAGTACCTTGATGCATTGTCGGCTCATTGATGCGTTGATAGTTCCTTGATGCCTTGACGGTTCCTTGATGCCTGGCCGGTTCCTTGATGCCTTGATAGTCCTTGATGCCTTGACGGTTCATTGATACCTTGACGGTTCATTGATAACTTGACGGTTCCTTGATGCGTTGATAGTTCCTTGATGCTTTGACGGTTCCTTGATGCTTTGACGGTTCCTTGATGCCTTGACGGTTCCTTAATGCGTTGATAGTTCATTGATGCCTTGGCAGTTCCTTGATGCCCTGACGGTTCATTGATGCCTTGTCGGTTTCTTGATGCGTTGATAGTCCTTGATGCCTTGACGGTTCATTGATACCTTGACGGTTCCTTGATGCGTTGATTGTGCCTTGATGCGTTGATAGTTCCTTGATGCCTTGACGGTTCCTTGATGCGATGATAGTTCCTTGATGCCTTGACGGTTCCTTGATAACTTGACTGTTCCTTGATGCCCTGAGGGTTCCTTGATGCCTTGTCGGTTTATTGATGCGTTGATAGTTCCTTGATGACTTGACGGTTCCTTGCTGCTTTGACGGTTCCTTGATGCCTTGTCGGTTCATTGATGCATTGATAGTTCCTTGCTGCCTTGACGGTTCCTTGATGCCTTGTCGGTTCCTTGATGCCTTGATTCCTTGATGCCTTGACGGTTCCACCGTTGTAAATGAGATTACAACGTCCCTTCTTTGAGTGATGTATTTGGTTTTTCGCTTACCATCTTACTAGGGGTGAAAAAGTGAAATAAAGCAGACTGCGGTATATGTAACGACCCTCTTCCACATGAATTTAAACGTCCTACTAGATTGGCAAATAGGTTTCATCGCTTTATTGTTGAAATAGTTAGATACAACCGTAACTTCTATTCTATTAGCTTCTTCTCTCGTACGTCTTGCCTGTGAAACACTTCCGGCTTCTTTTTTCGATGCCACTCTTCATCTTCATAAAATTAAACGCAATGTCAATCGCCATCTTCCGTCTTCTTGATACCTGTTCTTTTATTGTCCTTTCTCCTCACTAAAGTCTTATCATTGTCTTTCCCTCTCAGTAACCCTTTGCGTCTCAGTGGATTTATCACCTTGCTTGGGGTGAATTAATTACAAAAAGTGCAATAATACAGAATGCCGTAAATGTAACGCCCTTTTGTTCAAAATGAGGTGGATAGGACAATGTGGAGCAATTGAGAAGCCATCGCGATTTACCTGACCTAACACAGCCAGATGTTTTGTTCTGGGGTGTATTGAAACATCTTGTTTACAGACTCTAACCGAAAACAATTCCTAATTTAAAACAAATTTGTCAAATGGTTTGTAGAAGTGTTGCTGATAGTGTTTAGCTTTGCATTAAACATGAAGGAGGACCGTTTTGTAAATGTTAAATAGTGTGTTAATCATAGTAAATCATATTGTTTTTGATGTGATAATACGTATAAAATTAAAAACGATTAAACAATTGTTCTGTATTTTTGGTCAATAAAACTTCATTTATCAGTTAATTCACTTAGCGCATTTTTCGCCTCCGCTACGGTCACCACTCCCCTCCTTCTCACGATTGGGTTCATAATGACATTAAATGCAGAATAATGCAATGGACTGCCTGTTCTTTTTGGCGGCTGTAGTTTATCGTCATACTTCTGGTGTTTTCGAAGTATGTTGTTTTTTCGTGAACTGTTCTTGACTGGATCGATTTCTGTCCTCAGCAAGATAGTTTTTGAGCTGATCCTTGAAGCGGCGACGTGGATCCCCATGCAGTTTCTTGCCAAATGAAAGCGTCGAGAAGGCGGATGTCTGGCATTCAGTTAAGGTGTCCGGTCCATCCAAACCGGTGGCGAGACATGATAGTTGCTATGCTTTCCATCTTTACGCGGAAAAGAACGTCGTTGTTCGTGATCCGGTAGCACTGCGTGATCCGTACGATTTGACGAAGTTTCGTTTGATGGAATCGTTCAAGATTTCAGAGGCCTGTTTGGCTGAATACCCAGGCCTCACAGGCTTACAATGACAGCCAAATGAAGCAAACCGACTTCCTCAGAGGATCCAAAAGAAAAGATAACCCATAGGTTTACATCGTCATATTCAGCGTATAGTCGAATCCTAGAGAGAGATTTGTAGATTTTGTTTTAAGATAGCCATCTCTAAATTTCATGTCCGCATAAGATATTTGAAAGCCGTCAAATATGTACATAACTGATAAACTGGAATCGATAAAAATAATGGCAGTGAAGTAACAAAAATGTCAGGGTTATAGATGTATTTTCACTTCAAAGCAGTATCGAGTGATACATGACTAATTCCCACTTCGGCTAAATGCAGAGATGAGAAATATAAACTTTATAAAATATATAGGGGCGGCTAAAGAGAACATCTGTCAAACTCTCAACAGTGGCAAGAAAGATTAGTGATATGGTAAGAGACTACTTGAGCGACATATGTAAATAAATTTAAACGACGTCATTTAGATAAGCCCGTTCAGAACACAGGCACATACATAGAGGGGACGCGTATATAGGAATTAATACTTCCTTGTGGCTCGTAGTTTCATGCCTTAAGCGATCTTCAGACAATGTGTCATTGCTTCTTTTGTGGGCTCTCTATATACGCTACTGGGAGATAAAGGAAATAGGGAGACAGGGAACACGGACTTTGCACTTTTTTTTGTTTTTTTTTTCCTTGTTGACATTCCTGAACTTTAACCATCATAATCACTATCATCATTATCCTCGTGACCACTCCTCGAACTGGGTGTAATCGTAATCGTTAAGCAGATGGGCACCTAACTAGTTCCCTTTACATATTTAGGTTGAAATCCGGAGAGGTCTAGATTCATGTGTAGCGTGTCTTGAGCAAAGTGACCTGGCAAAACACATCCATCTGTAAGTGAAATCAAATATACATATAATATATATATATATATATATATATATATATATATATATATATATATATGTGTGTGTGTGTATGTGTGTGTTTGCGCGTGCGTGTGTGTATGTGTCTGTAAATATAAATATAAAATGAACATTTAAGACAAAACACAGATGCCACTACACTTTTATGTTAAACACAATTATCAGGTCACCTGATTGGGTTTAGTAGGAAACAGTCTATCGCCTCTGAGTTTTAACATCAATGTTATATTTACACACGATCTATCTCTGATATTGAGCACTTTTTATCTCTTAAATATACCATACATTAACACGATATATATATATATATATATATATATATATATATATATATATATATATATATATATATATATTTAGGCAGCAAGTATTCATCCCAAACAAGTTTTATTCAAAATAACGGACAAGGTCCGTCTGTTTAATTTTTTTTTATTTATTTTATTTTTTACACTTTCCGAATGAGGTGTAAAATATTGTGCACAATGTTGTGGAGAATCTGTCCGAAGTTCATATTTTGTTACTTTCGACTTTCGCAGTCATTATTAAGAACGGAGGTGATGTCTGTGTGGTAGTTAGAATTACTTTGTCTACATCCTGGTATTCTTTAGAATGCTACGCATTTGAAATGGTCTAGCGTGACGTCATGTGTAACGGCTATTCGGAACGAAGCCACACACACACACTCGCGAAAATAATGTTTAAAAAATTATGATATTTTCATTATTTTAATACTGATGAAATATTTGTGTATATTAATGATATCATATGCACTTCAAGATAACTTCTCCTGTGGTCGACATTTTATGTAATTCCGGCTGTTTATGTGGGGCCTAGTTCCCAATCCAAAGTGCCTTTACAGATGATAGACTAGTGAGGTACGCGTTGAAATGCTCATCCAAACCAGATATTCGATAAATCTATTTAGCTTATTATCAAACCTCATATAATCTTCGGAACGGAAGAAGTCTAGTTCTTACAAGCATATATATATATATATATATATATATATATATATATATATATATATATATATATGTATTACAATGAATCATTCATGCAAAAAGTACTTTTAACTGTACATATTTCGATTCGCATTTAAATATTTCATATTTGATGCTACCTGGATTTTACTAAAAACAAAATAATTTCCATGCCTGAGGATGACTGAATGTCCTGTTGAAAGTACTTGCAGATTAAAAAAAAGACCTTATACAGCTTGTAGTTTATTAAAAACAAGGATCATAACATTCATCGAGTGGTTCGTAGGTTACTGCAACTTTAAAAATTTTGTTTGCGAAAGGATTTCGCCATTTTATATCATTAACTTTACTAATCTACTTTTTGTATCAATGATTCATTGTAATATAAATTGAACTACACAACATATTTGATATATATATATATATATATATATATATATATATATATATATATATGTTGTGTGTGTGTGTATAGAGAGAGAGAGAGAGAGAGAGAGACGGAGAGAGCGATAGATAGATCCGTATATTTTTCTACATGTAAACGCGAGACGGATTTGAGTCCATGTGTAGACATAGGAAAGTATTATGCTAGTGCCAATAAGCATATATGGGCCCATTTTACGCTTGAGTCCATTTGTTGACATAGGTCTAGTTTACCCTTGAGTCCATAGATATACATAGTATTGGTGTACACTTGAGTACATATTTTAACATAGGTCAGATTTACACTTGAGTCCATAAGTATAGGGTCGGTGTACTCTTGAGTACATATCTTGGTATTGGTCCAGTTTACGCTTAAGTAGACCTAGCTCGGTGTATGCTTGCGTTCATAAGTAGACATGTCCGGTTTATACATGAGTCCATAAGTAGACAAATGCTGGTTTATGCTTGTTTCTATATGTAGACATGGCCGGCGTGCACTTGTGTCCATAGACCTGACATACGCTTGTAGCCATAGGCAAGCCTAGGTGCTGAAAGTGCCGGACCTAGTTACGGTCGAAGTTCTGGGATTGGGGACGGACTGCTGAGTCTCGTAGTTCTGTTAGACAATTAGTACAGGTTGTTCCAAAAATCACCTAAGTATTTGTCCTACATTTATTTCTGCTTTTTTTTTTGTTGTTCGTTTTTCGTCTTAGATTGAACATTAACAACATCGTTTTCAACTGTCTTGAAGTCCAGTGACTATATTAAATCAATAGCTACACTTGCTTCCAGAAAATTTTGGCCAATGTGGGGCGCCAGATGATGATTCTCATCAGGGTCCATCTTACACATTTACAAATCTACTATTCTCCCTTGCATTGAATACTGCAGCCATATCTACTCCGGTGGCCCTGACGTTCATCCCGAGGTCGTTGATAAAGTCATAAGCCCTAAGAAGGTTCTGTAATGTGATCTATCTTGACTTGGCATCTTGACTTAAGTTAGTTTCTCAACGGTGTGATGTTGCTTCCCTCTGTCGTTTCTACAAATATTTTTCCTCTGGTGCCCCGACTGCATGAATTTAAGCATTCTACTAGATTGGCATCTAGGTCCCACCCATTTACTGTTTAAATAGCTAAATACATCCGCCACTTCTACTCCAACAGTTTCTTTTTTTCTCACTTCCCACCTGTGGACTCTTTTCCGTTTACATGCTTTCCGGATAAATACAATCTTCAGCGATTTAAATGCATGGTCAATCGACATCTTTTTTAATCCCGTTCGTATTTTGTCCTCCCGATACTCAGGCTTTTCTTTCATTATCTCTCCCTGTCATCACCTGCATCCTAGTAGCATCCCCGCCTTGATTGGGGTTAAACGATTAAAAAAAATATAACATTGGTATGTTGGAATTTTTGGGTACCCTGGTGTACTAGTGAACTATAAAATGAGTCAGCTCATTTTGACTAGCTCACTAGTACACCAGGGTACCCAAAAATTCCAACCCCCCATTTTGGGTACATTATGGAATCTTATTTCAAAATATTAGTAAAGTCAATATTTATATGAAACAAATACTTTAGTATTCATAAAATATATATATTTTTTTTGTAATTCATTTTTTTTTTTTTAAATTGTATTTTTTTTGTAAATTGAACAGATTACGTACTGCGCTGTATTCTATATTCATAGACTATGGTGAATATGGACAACAAGGTATAATATCCCTATATTAATCTAAGTTGTAGTAAATAAATAAATGTAAGAAAAATGCCTATTTATGACGCTTATATATCACTCACTGTGATTATATAGCTATGTCCAACATCTAATACTTCTATTTCAACGTGTAGTGTTGTTAACTTGCTTATATATCTGATACGATCTAATCTGCGTTGGTATTTTAATACCTGTGTAGCATTTCCCGGATCGTATTAAAATGTCACTACCTGTTCTAACGTTTTACCATCTAGGAGTCAGGTCACGCTGATTGGCGGGAAATTCCATCCGCTTATCGAAATCGTTTGTTTATTTATGTCCGGCTAACACGAGATACCAGCAGTCGTGTTTCTTATCATATTTGAGGGATTTAGGATGAGAGGCTGCAACAAAGATCAGGTAGTTTTGTTTGAATAAACGACATTGGAATCTTGCTATTTTTATGTGGTGCTGTTATCATCAGTTCTTTTCGAGTGAGGTTATCTCTGCGTTAAATTTAAACTACACTAAAGGATAAATAGCGTCTTTTAAAAGATAATATAAAGGATTAAGCATTAGCAGATGTGGATGGATGTGTTGTTGCTTTGCCAAAATCTTAGTGTAAAGATATACAGTATTACTAAAAATTGATAGTTTTAACTGATTGAACCTGTTGTAATGGTTTATACTTTTCTCGGCATGGATAATTCATTATGGGAATGTTTACGTGAAATTAAGATATGACAGAAAAGAAAAAATCACTAAGAAAATTTAGCGTCTGACAATCGCATCCTTGTACGCGTTGAACTCTCGAGATTTAATATATTTTTATGCAGAATCTGTAAGAATATACAAAGAGAGACGAAAGTACACGTGTTTGACAAAATGTTCGAGAACTCATAGTCTAGAATCAAAACGACATATTCTTAGTAAAACAACATTTTCAATAGCATAATGTAACTAGCAAGTAATTTGACACATTCCCCTGCGTATGATATATGTGTGAACTGAACGATAGGTGAACCTAACATCTTCATCTTGTTTTCTTCTTCTTCTTCTTCTTCTTCTTCTTCTTCTTCTTATTATTATTATTATTATTATTATTATTGTTGTTGTTGTTGTTGTTGGGTTTTTTTGCTTTTGGTATATGGGGTATACTCGTTTCTTTCCGGATCCCGCCCAGAGACCTAAGGTCAAAAAGGGCATCATGACATTTTCCACTGAGTAAAATATTATTGTTGAAAAAAAAGATTGCACATGTTTTATATAAAGCCCTTCGTTAGATGTGGGTTCTACTTGTGAGTACAATTTTTTGTATTTCTTTAAGGCATGAACTTCAATAGATTTCTTCAATGAGTCTATTGGAATCTTTTCCAATTTATCCGAGGTTTTCAATTAAAACCTAATGCCATCTTCTGCTTTAAATTCTTCTTCTTCTTCTTCTTCTTCTTCTTCTTCTTCTTATTATTATTATTATTATTATTATTATTATTATTATACACGTTGATTTCTGTTGTATACACATTTTTCTTCCGGGTCCCAACCAGAGACATAAGATCAGAAATATCTTCATGACATCTTACACTGATCATTTTTTGACCTCCCCCCCCGCCTATTTTACATAGATAAATCTCTTTATAATGTGTGAGCTGTACTTGTAAGTATATTTCTTTTTCTGAAATTTCTGAACTACCAGGAATCCCTTCAAGGAGTCTATCGGAATATTTTCCAATCAATCCGAGGTTTCCAACTAAAACTGGAATTATTGACGTTCGCTGAGTACCATTTTGTTTATGGCAGGATCTGTTCAACATGGGTGAGCGAAATGGTTGGCTGGTTTACTTCGGCCAGTCTCTCATCTGTTTTCTTCTTGTATTTCCAGTTTTATTAGAAATTATGATTTGTGTTCTGAAAACAATCTCTTGAGGCACTTCGACATTTTCAGTCTGTACATTAATGTTCCTCGCTAGGACACTTTACAGATCTGTACTGGTGTCCTTTATAGAGGTCACCTAGGTCTTCCCATAATTCCTGAAAATTTATTTTTAGAATTTATATGGTTAACAACGGAATGAATAGAATTCACTTTCACTAACATTATATATGACCAAATCGATGGGGTTTCGATGGGAAGTCCCTTGGGGTTTGTTAGCCAATAATTTTGTTGGTTTTCATGAAAGCCTTTTATTTGAAAGACACCGAAGACCTAATGTATATTTACATTATGCAGACGATATTTTCCCCCTCTTTGATTCTAATGATGATGCTGAGGCCTTCCTCATCCAACTCAATTCCCTTCAGTTCATTTTGGTAGTGGAGAGTGGTCATTTGTTGCCCTTTTTGAACATACTGGTTGATCGGAAGAAAGGTTCGTTCAATACTCTGCATATTTAAAATTGCCTTCGCAAGGCCGCAAAAGTCAGACCTAGACGACAGAGTGTCGGATTGTGTCACATCAGTTTTTCGGCGGTCTGGCTGATGTTTTCGAGAGCAGTTCGGCGTTTCTCTCGTTTGCCAAAGATGGTTCGTCCTACCTTTAAAATAGTTCTATTGTCTACAAGGTTAAATGTCAGTGGATGACAAACTAATCGGCTACTCGAGACACTGATTGGTCAACACGTTCCTGCTAGTATAAGATAGGGTTCTCTTATGGTAGATTCCAAGAAAACCAGTCTGTGCATGAATCGAATATCAACCAACACTTGCCGGATAATCCGAACTGTGCAGCAAAATACGTGAACTACCAATTCACTCTTATATACACATATATATATATATATATATATATATATATATATATATATATATATATATATATATATATATATATATATCGGACTGCTCAACATTAACTTTTACTGCAAGGAGAAAGTTGTCAGAAATATCATATATATATATATATATATATATATATATATATATATATATATATATATATATATATTTATTTATTTAAAAATTATAACATAAATGTGTTATAAAATCACTACAAAAATGGCCATTTTGTTTCAACACCTCCGGTGTCTTATCAAGTGATTATGTTGAATGTAAAACAAATGGTTTTAAAAGTTTCAAATTAATTAACAATTTGCATTCAATATTATCACTTGATAAGACACCGGAGGTGTTGAAACAAAATGGATATTTTTGAAGTGATTTTATAACATATTTATGTTATAATTTTTAAATAAATAATTATATCTGCTCTACTCTGTATTGAGCACTCTTTTAAGAATAGTAATTGTTGGTTATTGGAATTTATTCCGTATACACCAATCATATACTTGGTTATCTATCTATCTATCTCTATATATATAGTGAAGTATATGTTAAGAAATGGACAAGGTCCGACAATTTATTTATTAAAGACATTTTTATGTTTAACGTTGTTATTTATAGATACAAGTATTTAAGCAAATGCTCTGTTTATGATAAACAGTATTAAATAACATTTACCGGCCTGAATGTCCGAGAAATTTTCATAGAAAATAATCGTTCTTTGACAGGATTCGAACCTGCATCCTATACGGAACCGTCATATACGCTGACGTGCATTGACCGCGCGGCCACGAAGAACCTTACGGTAGACAAAGTCGAATTTACTGTTTATAAACTTCAGTCTTCCATGAATCTCGTACATTCATAACTGCTCTGGTATAGTGAACTATATATAATTCGACCTTGCCAACCGAACGCTCCTTTGTGGCCGAGAGGTTAGGCACGCCAAGCTAAATGACGGTTCCGTATAGGATGCAGGTTCGAATCCTGTCAAAGGACGAATATCTTCTATGAAAATTTCTCGGACATTCAGGCCGGTAAATGTTATTTAATACTGTTTATTATAAACAGAGCATTTACTTAAATACTTGTATCTATAAAAAGAATGTTAAGCATAAAAATGTCTTTAATATATATATATATACCGGACTGCTCAACATTTAGATTTTATTCGTATATTCCCATTTTTTTCTCGTTTTGTTTACGAATTTTCACTAATAAACTTGTATTTTAGTCATGGTTCCTTTTATCTACTCCTTACATATTTTCTCTTGCAGTGCAAATTGTGTTTCCTTTTGTCAGTCAACTTTGCTAACATAACCTTCTGAGGATGTGTTATCCGAAAGAGATCTCTGAAGAGTGCCTTTGTGCATTTTCAAATGTTTATCTATGTTCTGAGGAATCAAAATATTGTTCAGGTTTAGTTTGGTCTGTTTTATTTTACAGCATATCAATCTGAATTGTTTATTTAATGCGGCAGGATTTTTATTGTTCGTAATATTTTTGTTCAAAAATATATTGCTGGTAATAATATATTGCTGGTAATAAATTTTTCCTTCAAAAATACATTGCTGTTAATAATTTTTTGCAAAAATATATTCCTGACATTAAAACCTATCTTTACGCTTTCATAGTTTTTTGACCGCAGTTTGGAGTTAACTATTTGCCCATAGCTGGGATCCTAACAGGTGCTACCATCAAGGATCAGGGTGGACCTGGAAAACAAGCAATTCTGAGGTGCTTCCACGCCCCTCCAAACCTGATCAGAGGCCTTGCTCTTGGATGTAATTTATCGTCTTTCCCAGAACGTAAATCTTCCTTCATATATATATATATATATATATATATATATATATATATATATATATATATATATATATTATCAATTTTAACTTAAAAATATCTTTACTGATGAATAAAATGAGAAACTTGAAGCAGCAACAGAGACACGGTTTCGCTTATGATTGTTGAGAATGCCATGGATCGAATATGTGAGGAAGGAGAAAGTTCTCAGAAATATCAGAACTAAAACGAAATTTATGTTTACTACCAGAAGGGTAAAGAATTATGACAATAAATAGATCCTGGAAAATCTGACATGCATGGGGCATATTTAGATGAGAATAGTTTTATAAATTTTGTCTTGATCGGTACAAAAATGGAATCCTAGTTTTAATAGACTAAAATCTTCAACGATCAGTTCGCTGGTAAATGTAAAAATCATTTTTCTATCGTTGTTTCACCTTTCCCAATCTCCGAACTTATTAAACATGTTTCCTTACCTGTCAAATCAGTCTTATGAACCCTTTTAAAGCTTCAAACACGAAATCAGGTTATTAATATGAAACCTCTAAATTCAAGACATTTATTTTTTTATAAATGACTGTTATATTTTTAACATCTGCGCAGAATGGATAGACTTTTTCCTAACTGCGCAGATAGACGTAGCCACCATTCAGTAAACAAACATTTAGTTTCCAATAATTATTTATTTGATATATCGATAAAACTTCAAGTGTCTAATAATGTGAGATGCAGTGTATATTAGTCATTTATGGACGGCTAGCGAGGTCGTCTAATTTTAGTGCAAGCTTTTATTAACTTTTTCTTGTTTGTTAGTCAAATATAGCTTAACGCCACCGTTATTGATCTGCTGAAGCATCTTTATTAATATCCGAATCATTTACACAGCTTTTCACTAGTGTTTTCATCACAAACCAGCATCATTCTCAAAATTAATATTGTATCCTGTATTTCTTGAATGCAGTTCAACTTTTCTATCATCAATAGGAAACAGAAAATGGTACTCAGAAAACAGTGTCAAGTACTTAAATATAGGGATTTTCCAAGCGTTGTTTTTGATGCAGCACAAGGCTGAAGGCGTGAGGCACCCAGTGAGGAACGAACTCACTACTTATTCGTAATAATTCTAGCGAGACAAGCTTGCTAACCATTCATTGGACATTCATATTTAAACGGAACGCTGATCTTATAAAAGATTTCAGTTATCTGTTTGGATTGGTATTGCTTTTATATCCATCGTCTTTTACATGTTGAATTGTATATGGTCTATGTTAATTATGTTTTATGAATATGTCCTGAAGATGGTCTATTAGACCGAAACGTCCGACGTTGACATTAAACATTAAAACAGCATAATCGCATATTAGGGTTTTTATTTGTTTTTCAGTATATTTTTCTTCATATATATATATATATATATATATATATATATATATATATATATATATATATATATTAGGATATATGACACCCTATGCAACCATCCCTCTTCAGTATCTGTTTCATTAAACAAGACTGTGTACGCTTATTTAGATTTATAATGTTTTTTTTTTTTGTAAGTGTTTAATTATTTACCGTGAACTGTAGTTAAATATTTGTAACTACTTTTATATCTACCGTGAAACATTACATACCAATTATTTGCGAATTTGGACTCAAGAGCTCAGACAGAAGGATTAAAATGTTCAAGAACGCAGGGCTCAAAAGATTAATGATTATAATATCTGTCTAACTTTTTTTTTTGTTCGCACAATTTTGAGCTATCGAGGCCTTCATATGGATGTTCTGCATTGACGCTAAACCCATTCAGAAAATTCTAATAGTTTCCTAAGATCAATTGTGAAAATAAGGTATTGAGCGAGGGCCTTGCTAAATATCATCCTTCTTTAAAGATTTTGAATTGACACTACAGATTCACAAACAAATACCAAAACACCATCACTTGATTGATTGATGCCTTTTTTTATAGCTTTTCAACCTTATACAGGTTATTTAAAACCAGAAAATATTTTCAGATTATAAGAAATCTTTTTAGGATATAATAATGTTTTAGTAATACAAGTCTTACTAATTAACCCATAGCTGGGGAGAAAAAGAGTTAAGTTCATATCTTTGCCGAAGGATGTTAGCGCCTAACTGAATATAACGAAACTGGAATTAGAACTCGGTTCTAAGGACTGAAAGTACCCGCCTATCCAAGCTTAGAGCACCTGATATTCCCAAGCGGCCACCCATCTAGATACTGACCAGGCCCGCGTTGTTTACATTCAGTGAACGTATGGGAGCAGGTGTTTCAGCGTGATCTGGCCTTAAGACCACAGCACTACCAACAGCAGCAAGAACTAAAATGGATAGCTCATGTAACTCGGAGAGAAAATAATGACATAATCAAATAAAAGGTTAGGAAGAAAACCTCCATCAAAACTGGAAAGAGCGATAACAGCTACTGGTCTCAAGAATCCTATTTTTCCCAAAAAAAAAAGGGAAAGATTTTATGTTTTTTAAAGTGAAACAGCACTGGCTACTCGCTCGATGAATGCTAAAAGTTTCGTTGTAGGGAAACGGCTAATATTACCGTTAACATTAATAGCCATTTTCATTTTTATACAACAATAATAAATGGGGTGTGGTATTGTCGACAATATAAAAGTTATAGAAAGATGATATAGTTTGAATTTTGAAAAAATAAACAAAACTACTTTTAAACTCTTATTTACTGAAACACACGCACATATGTATATGTATGTGTGTGTAGTGTGTATATATATATATATATATATATATATATATATATATATATATGTGTGTGTGTGTGTGTGTGTGTGTGTGTTTGTGTGTGTGTGCGTGTATATATATATATATATATATATATATATATATATATAAAGATAAAAGTGCTATAAAATATATCTACACACAATTCAAAAGAAGGCTAAAGAAAAATTCTGCTTGAAAACACTAACATTCTGTATAAATCACAGTAACGGAAACATCTGGCTATGAGAAAAGCACTGTATATTAAACATCTGTCTCCTACTAGCAACTTTACTTTATTTAACTGTGGTAATGGAGTGTTAAAAGTTTTAGTTTTGTTTTTTTTCAAAATGGAGGCACACTCGAAATCCAACCGCCCACAGCCTGCGGAGGCTCGGAATAAACGTCCCTATTCAAAACAACACAAAAGTAAAATAAAAATATAAACAAAAAAAAATAAAAATTAAGCAGTCAAAACCCGAAGAAAAACGAGCATCACCTAAATCAACCCACACTTGAAAATGGCGAAAGTAGTGGCCAAAAACGATTGAAACGAGGAAAATGTACTAATGCCTTGGTGATAAATTTATCACTTGAACAGTGAGAGGTCATTATGGCTAAAAATTACTTTTGATTTATCATATCTTTAACATTGCGATTTTAAAAGACGATTGTTCCAGCAAAGATTGGAATTAATGCTCGTCTACTTTCTAACAAAAAAGAACAAGAAAAGCCGAGAAAAAGAAACACTGTTTTCATCTTATAAGAGAATGGTTGTTTTCTACATGTAGCTCAGATGTTGCACAAGGCCGAAAGTGTGTAGTACCCAGTGTGCGTCGAACTATCTACTCAGTTGGAAGTCTTCTAGCGATACAAGCTTGTTAACCATTACACCACGTCGAAATTGCTCAAAATGGCTTTCTAAGAATAGTTTAGATGTGACACATTGCGGAGTTTGTAGAACACACAGTGAGAATGGAACTCACTACTCAGTCGTAACTGATCTAGCGAGACTAGCTTGTTAAGCATTCGATCATGTCGAAGTGATCATATTATAAGAGAATCAAATGAAATCAATGAACTAAGGGAGGGATGTATTATTTTGGACGAAGGTTTAATGAAGTAATCCGAAAGGAATGGAATGAAAAAAAAAATAAAAATAAAAATAAAAAAATAAACACAGAAATGCTAAAACAAAGAACGAAAGAAAGAAATGGGAAATTGATAGACAATAAAAAGAGAGGATTGACGCGAACAGGCAATAAATAAGAAATGGTGGTAAAAATCGAGAATAAATGCCAAAAAAGAAGAAGAAGAGAAATCATAGAAATAAAATATATAGAAAATAGAATAATGTTATAAAAAATAGAAGGAATTAAAGAAAAGAAAGTAACTGTTATATTCTGTACCTATGAACACTAATGGATATATCCCAATCCCCATGGATACGTTAGACACTATTGTAAGTGGTAGTGAGGTGGGCGGGGGGTAATATGCTGTATAAGTAGTCCACCTCTAGCAGTGGTTTACCTACTTCACGCCGCTGGCGAGTTTTGTGTTTTGTTGATGTTATAAAGATTACCATTTCATTTACAACCTCCGTTTTGGTTATTCATCAATAAGTAACCCTTTCTATGTTACAACACTATCTATCTATCTATCTATCTATCTATCTATCTATCTATCTATTATTTACCGTACCTATAAGCACTAATGTGTATGTCCCAATCCTCATAGATGAGTTAGACACTATTATAAGCGAGGCTAATTTGTTGTCTAGGTAGACCACCACTTGCAGTGGTTTACCTAATTTCCGCCGCTAGCGAGTATAATACTTTGTTGATGTTATAAAGATTACCATTTCATTTCCAACGTCCTTTTTGGTTATTCCTCATTCAATAACCTTTTCTAGGTTCTAACACCATCTATCTATCTATCTATCTATCTATCTATCAGCACTAATGTGTATGTCCCAACCGTCATAGATACTTTGGACACTATTATAAGTGTGGTTACTATGCTGTCTAAGTAAACCACCACGAGCAGTGGTTTACCTATTTCACGCCGCTGGCGAGTATAGTACTTTGTTGATGTTATAAAGATTACCATTTCATTTCCAACGTTCTTTTTGGTTATTCCCCATTCAATGACCTTTTCTAGGTTCCAACACTATCTATCTATCTATCTATCTATCTATCTATCTATCTATCTATCTATCTATCTATCTATCTATCTTATCACAGTCAATATCTATCTATCTATCTATCTATCTATCTATCTATCTCATTCTTATGAACATTAATGTGTTTGTTCAAATCCTCATATATACGTTGGACACTATTTTAAGTAGGGGTTAATATGCTAAGTAGTCCACTACTAGCAGTGGTTTACCTACTTCCCACCGCTGGCGAGTATTGTATTTTGTTCCTGTTATAAAGATTACCATTTCATTTCCAACGTCCGTTTTGGTTATTTTTTATTCAATAACCCTTTCTAGATTACAACAGAAAAAAAAAAACAAAGAAACAAACAACAAAAAGAAAGTAGAAAGGAAAATAAGAAAAATATATAGAAAAGTTTTAAACTGGAAAACGAATAGAATTTAATAAAAAGGAAAGATAAAAAAGCAAGACGGAAATAAATTAGGTATGAAATGTATAGAAAAGAAATATTAATACTAAAAATGGATAAAAGAAAAATAGAAGGAAATAATAGAAGGAGAAGGAAGTAATATAAAACAGAAAGATCGACTGAAAAATATGAAAAGGAAATGTAGATACAGCGACAATGAGAAGGAAAGACCAAGTTACAAGAAACGATTAAGAAAGAAATGAATAAAAATGATATAAAGGGAAAGAAAGCCAGGTGAACAAGAAAGGACGCAAAAGAGCGAATAGACAATGCTAATCACAGTGGTAAAAGTTAATAAATAACAGAAAAGAAAAAAAAAAAAGAAGAGTACTCTTAGCAAAATGATAAGAAAGGGTAAACACGATGAAGAAGGAAGAAAATTCTGTGGAGAAAAAGAGCAAAGCAGGAGAAACGGAGGTGGCTGTAGAAAATGCGTAAAACAATAAAGCTTTTAGATATGCTATTTTGTACATAAGGTCATTGTACTGATTGCAAAGGAATCCATCATAAAACAAACGTCTGGCAACAATCTTGTTAAGTCCTTGGACTAACTCTGATTCACTTCGTCCTTACGGCTTGGTTGAAACAAGTGTCCAGCCAAGGTAGGTCTTTTCTTAATCTTTTAAGTATTTAAGTAGTGAGATTTCGATTTCTTTCCTGTGTATACCAGTACTTTGTGTGCATTTTTCATAATTTAAGTCCTTTGATCATATTTCGGTACTGGAGAAAACTTGCTGAGAATGTTTCAAGACGAGAAGCTCGGGAATGAATATACATTTTCAAAATTGTCTGTCTGGTTTATGATTATTGACTGAGATGGAAGGCAAGCCACTTCAGAAAGGTGTTTTCTAAAAAAGGAACAAAGTCGTGTTACGGGTAAAATTAGCATTTCCATTTTTCAGAATATTCATATTCATGTGGACGGTTATATATATATATATGGACATAAGATTGATTAGTCTTACGCTTATGTCCATCGTCTTTTCATGTTGAATGAAATATTGTCTAGTGTTAATTATGTTTTATGAATATGTCCTGAAGATGGTCTACTAGACCGAAACGTCCGACGACGTTGACATTATATTAACATTAAAACAGCATAATTGCATATTAGGAATTTTTGTTTGTTTTTTCCTGTATATTTTTCTTCATATATATATATATATATATATATATATATATGTGTGTGTGTGTGTATATATATGTATATATATATATATATATATATATATATATATATATATATAGATACATATATATATACAGATACATATGTGTGTGTATGTGTGTATATGTTTATCTGTGCGTATATATAAGATAGTCGAATATACTTGTTCATGAACTCTTCGTATATATATATATATATATATATATATATATATATATATATATATATATATATATATATATATATATATATATATATATATATATATATATGTGTGTATGTTGCATTGTTGACATTAGAGGAGGCACGCTGGAGAAATGGATAGCAGCTTGGATTGAGGAATCGGAGCCGAGTTCGAATTCCAGTCGAATCCATTACATTCACTGACGTGCTAATACCCTTGCGGAAAGTGTGACTCCTCTTCTCTCTGCAGCTATGGGTAAATAGAACAGACTGGGTTCTATAGCATTGATCTCCTGGTCTAGGAGAACTGAATTCAAAACCTGCGGATTGTCGTTTGGGGACATTGTGGCACTCAGTGTATTCGGCCCTTCAAAAAGTGTGGATGGTCTTGTACGAAACCCACACCATTATAATCAAATATTATGTGCTGTTGTCGGGCTCTCGGTTTCCTGAGAACTGATTTGCTTCACCCTCATACGTCGAATTCGATGGAGAGTGGAGTATATATATATATATATATATATATATATATATATATATATATATATATATATATATATATATATATATATATATATATATCGAATCGAAATAAAAGTGTAAAATTTAATATTACAAGACATATTAAAACAATATTAAATAATTAAAAAAACACTCAACAACAAGGGCGGGTGGGAAGCAACCGGTTTCGCTCCCTGCTCGTCAGGCTTCCACGGAGATTCAAATTAAAACAGAGAAATTACAATCAGAATAGGTGGAAAAAAATACATATATGTACATATATATACCTGCGGGAGCGAAACCAGTTGCTCCCCCCTTGTTGTTGAGTGTTTTTTTTTTATTATTTAATATTGTTTTAATATGTCTTGTAATATTAAATTTTACAATTTTTATTTCGATCATTAAATTTTGTACCTACAAAATATCTTTAAAATATATATATATATATATATATACTTTTACACACACACACACACACACACATACACATATATATATATATATATATATATATATATATATATATATATATATATATATATATATATATATATATATACAATGAACAAACACACGCCTATGAAGTATTACTTTCGAGCGTTCTCACATCACAAAATCTGACCAAATGATATAGGTAGCAATCGATTTGTTTTACTGGCAGTGGAACTTGAGAATGCGTTTTATCTTAGGAAACCCAATAAATGTCGCAAAGGATTTTTCATTGAAGGAGAAACGTGTTCTGTAACACTTAATCTGTTAGAATTTTAGTCAAAGTGTCCATGAAAATTTTTATGTTGAATTAATATATAATTCTATTACGAAACACAAATTCTGTTTTCTCTTTGATTTCATAAAAAAACTTTTTTTTTTCCTTTTTCATTTATATCTCATTTGACGTTTCTTCCGCTTTGGTTTTCCAACGTGGCTTTTGCATTATCTTTTCTCTGGCCAGGAAATCTTATGGAGTTTTCTTTTCCGAAAGATTTCTTGCCTTCCCGCAAATTGGTAAATTGTAGCGTCAGGAGAGTTCCGTGGAAAAAAAAAAAACTGATTGTTTACTACAAACTCTTTTTATTCCAACATTGGAATAATAATGATTATGCGTTCTATAGAAATACCTAATAAGTCTCTGTATATTCTCTGCGTTAGTCAACAAAACAATTGTTTGTAAAATGCTGAACAACGACGTTGGTTAGATCCTGTGACAGAACCCAAAGAGTGTGAGTTCAATACACGCCTAAGACAGTGGAGAACTTTCAGAGGGAAAATTAACAGGAGATAACTGATAACTGACATCCATTAAACATGGCCCATGGAACTAGAACATTCTACCCCCGTGTGCGAAATAAATGGTTCAGTTCAACATTCCAACCACCTGAAGAAGGCCGGAGCGTACAACGACCGAAACTTTGTAATAAATATGGCGACAAAGATGATGACAATATTCCGAATAATGTAAATAATGTACATAATACCTCATCTCAGAAATATAGACAGATAATTTCGATTATTCCCAAATTTATAAAAATTGTAATCGTCGCAAAAAATCACGTAAAAACATTGTTTTCAATCGCAGTAATGAAAAATATGAATCCAAAATTTCAGGATTACGAGTCCGGTTGGGACCCGGAATGTCTTTAATTTGCTCACGGATTTGGACTGATTCCCAAGTGCTACAATATGTTGGGCTACGGCCTCATGGAGTAAAGTTAGGAGGCACGGTGGAGTAATGGATAGCGGCTTGGATTGAGGAATCGGAGAGCCGCGTTCGAATTCCAGTCGAATCCATTACATTCACTTACGTGCTAACATCCTTGGGAAAGGTGTGAATCCTCCTCTTTCTTCTCCCTCCAGCTATGGGTAAATAGCAGGACAGACTGGGTTCTATAGCCTTGGATGGCAACTGGTCTAGGAGAAGGAAAAACTCTGAATTCAAACCTGATCTTAGAGGAGGGTGAATGGAGTCTCTCTGAACCTTGGCTGGCAATCCATTTAGCTTTGGTGTCACGATGAAAAACACCCTTGATAGCACTAGCGAAGCATCAAAAATTCAGCTATTTGACAAGATTATGAACTACACCAATCAAAGTATTGGTGAGTTCAATCTCGGCTGAGGCCGCAAGATGAGATGATGTAAAGTTGAAAAAGTCTGACAGAGTGACACACTTACATTCGCATTTATTTTTTTTTTATTTATTTATTTTTTTTATATATATATATATATATATATATATATATATATATATATATTTCATTGAATAGTATAGATATATTTTTGTATACTTACTTTTGTACAGATTCTTTACAGTTGCCTAATCAGTTTCTTGACGTTAAGATGATATTCAACAAGATGGCGCATAGTTTTTTTGTTTTTTTTTGTTAGCCCAAATAATTTCGATCTTTACTAAGATCGTCTTCAGGAGTAAATAACAAAGATAAACTTATTGCAAATGCGATAAAATCTCAAAAAAGTACGAAAGTACTTGGGTTAAAAAAAACATACTGTGACTTCCTTGATGAATTCCATCTTAACTTCAAATGGAATGGATCAGTATAAATTAGGTAGACAGAATACGTCTATATTATTCAAAGAAACATGTTTGAATGAAGATATGCTGCTTAAACTCTCTCTCTCTCTCTCTCTCTCTCTCACGCACACACACACACACACACACACATATATATATATATATATATATATATATATATATATATATATATATACATATATACATACATATGTTTTTAAATGTAACAGACAATGAATGTCGATTATGTCTGATCATGAGCCGTTTGATTGTTCGTATGTTTGCTTTAATTTCGGGTGATAAAAAAGACAAAAAAATTGCAACATTTCAATACTTTTATTAAGTTTGTCCTTGATCTAAGAATTCGGCTCACATGAGCCATCGTCAGAGTGGTTATACGGACATTTTAACAAAGATATTCACCATCGAAGATGTTTTTTGTTATGTTGACATAGAAGATTGGTATGCTACAATAATGGTCACGGAATAGCAGACGCAGATCGTAATGCAGTTCTATGACGTCATACCACGCAAGAGGCCGACATATTAACAACCAAACTATATGTCTAGATGCAATGTAATGTATTGTGACTAGTTTTAAATGTAATTTTGTTGAGTGTGGGTTGCTTTGTTTTAATGTAGACAGCCTTAAATATTTGAAGATTTTTTTTACTATGTGTATGTGTTAGTATTATTGTGTTATCAACTAATATCTGTCTAATATTATGTACATGGCTATATTTTTCTAAGAAATGCTGTTTAATAGAACTAAGATCAGAAAGATTACAGGTAAGTCCACGGGAAAGCGTGGTTGTAGGAAACCAACATATATAGTGGGATTATTATTAGTATCAGGGATAAAATCTCTGAACAGGCATGTAAATTGATACACTGTATTTTTTTTTAGAGGATTTAGTTGTGTGGTTGTATGATTATTAGAGACTATGAGGTCAAGTGTTTTAAATAATATATGACGAGCTTCCCCCTACCTTTTTCTTTTGAGTGTTGTTTCATCATGCATCATTTATATATATATATATATATATATATATATATATGTGTGTGTGTGTGTGTGTGTGTGTGTGTGTGCGTGTGTGTGTGTGAAAAGTGTATATAAATATAAATAAATATATATATGTATAACTATTTATATATTATATGCGCGGTACTTATTAGAAAGCGCTCAATATCAGAGATAGACTAACATATTTGGTTGGATAGATGTGAGTTTGTGACCCTGGGTTTTCACGTTTTAGAGATCGTCAGCGTGAAACCCAGGGTCATAGACTCACATCTATCCAACTATATATATATATATATATATATATATATATATATATATATATATATATATATATATATATATATATGAATTACCAATGAACAGCGACACACCACAATTAAAGATTTCATGCCTTTTTACGTAACCATCAAATAGTTGAAAAATGTTTCATGCCTCTTCGATATGTTCAAGACTTACAACAAGGTAACTGCTGTGTACATACTATAACCCAGACAAACTATCGAGGGTAGAAACTACCCATATGGCCATTATTTTAATATCAAAGAACAGCATTAAAATTTAAATCGTGCCTTGAATGTCCTTGATAGTATGCCAAACACACATATACGTATGAACGCACACACATATAGGTATGCGTTTGTACAGTTCTTTTACCTGTCTCCCCATTTCCGTTAATTAGCGTCTCACTGATCAGATGCCTCGACGAAGTCTTATCTAGTAACATTCCACCAACTTATGCGCGTAAAGGCTGGACTAACGCCCCTCTTACGGCGTAAATGCGTCAGCACAAAGGCATTATCTCAAAACGTGAAATAATACCAACAATAGCAATAACAAACTTGTCTATATTTGTAAAAAGTTAACGGTATATTTTTGAGTGTATTTCTCTACCTTATAATAAAAACATCAAATAGAATAATGGACGAACGTTTATACCTGTTCCGATAAGGGAAAACCATTTCAAGACACGTCTGTTATTGGTATTTTGTATTTTTATAAATCCTTAAGCTTAATATTGTCTGTTTCCACGTTCAATAGAATAACACAGTTCGCGTTATTAACACGTAATAAATGTTTATTATACATGTGTAAGAAATCCTTGATGATTAATTTGTCTAATAATATTTTAAGTTTTAAAAAACATATTTTAATCAATGTTTATTGTGTTACCTATTTTTAATTCTAATTTTAAAAAAATTAGTTGAATGAAGCAAAAAGAAAATAAAATAAATAGAATTATCTAAACAAGTAGAAATAACTCATTATTTAGATTTTTTTTTAAAACGTTACTATATTATTTGAAAAAAGTTAAAAAGTAGTAAGTATGCTGAATTATTATTAGTAGTATTACTGGTGTACCCGTGCTGTCAAACATGACGTAAGTTATCAGAAAGTTTTCATTGTGTAATGCAATGGAACAAAAGTCTTGAAACTTGAAACAATGTATTCAGATTAATTAAAGTAGAGACAAAGATTTAACAACTAAAACAGTTCAATGAACTGTTTAATTAATCCGTTCCCTTTATACCGTTTAGCTGTTCAGTGGTATCTATGATTCATTGATTACACCAGGTATTATATAAACTACTTTTTTGTTCAATATCTTTTCATGTTTTATTTTTTCATGTTAAAATTTTATGAGTTTAATATAACAATAACGGAAGAATAAGATTAGCAACAGAACGACAAAAAAGCGATGGCGATAAAGCCGATTTCAAGATCAAGTTGAAGCAAGACAATCACTTAATAGATAAAGGTATTTGAAGTGCCTCTCACAAAAGGCTTAAACAAATTGGACTGCAATCTAAATATGTAGGAGTAAAGAAACTGATTAATTAAACATTTTCATTTTCTCAAGAAGCAATTTTGTTTAAAGGAAGATAAATATTTTATTTATAGAGATTATTAAAAACGATTAAGGGAAGTAGTCATCAATCAATTTAGTAACTGTTATAGTGGAACACACCTATTCTATAGTTAATAGACTCTCCTACCTATAATAAGTAGGAGTAGTAAGAGTAACAGGTCAGTCGCGGAGTCGCTCAGCGGTCCGGTCTGAGTTCAGTTCGAGGAGGTAATTCGACCCTGAACCTGTTTATACGGGTTCAAAGGGCATATTTTTGGCCGAGCCCACGGGCTCGGAGGTCCCACGTTAAATCGGCCTTGTGCTACATGATGCCCACGTGGTGGTGGGGGGTGACTAAATACCGTCGCCAAGACGCTCAGCGGTTCGGTCTGAGGTCGGGCGACCGGCTGACCGGTTGAACTCTCTGCCTTCGGGCGGGGAGGAACCCGAATGAGGCTACGCCGAAGGGCGGAGTCTCTTTCGGGGAGGTAAACCGACGCTGAACCCGTTTATACGGGTTCAAAGGGCATATTTTTAACCGAGCCCACGGGCTCGGAGATCCCATGGGCTCGGAGATCCCACGGGCTCGGAGATCCCACGTTAAACCGGCCTTGTGCCACATGATGCCCTCGTGGGAGGGTGACTAAATACCGTCGCTCAGTGGGTCGGGCAGTCAGTCGATGCCGGACGACAGTTAGTCGGATACTAAAGTATCAGCGACCACAACTAGATTTCTCTGCGTCATTACCTATTATATCAAGTTCCTAACGTTTTGTACGTCGAACCTATTTTAGGACCGACTTAGTACAAATACAAGCCTCCGCTGTGAAACCACTCCATAACAGTAACTTACGTTGATTTACATCTCTCAAGACATCTTTTCTAAATTAGACTATCATAAGGCAAGCAGAGGTGACAGGATCCCTGACGTCGTCCTAAAGAAATGTGCTTCCAAGCTGGCTCCACTTCTCTTCAAACTATACCACCATTTACTCATTGCTTCCTGCTTTCCAGCTTGTTGGAAGTTATCGTCTGTAGTTGCTGTTTTTTCAGAACTCTGTAGAACCTTCTGAACCCTCTAACCATTCCCCTATTAGTCTCTTACCGCTTTTCCTCAAAGTATTCGAGGCTTTAATCAATGCTGAAGTGATTAAACATCTTACCTCTAACGGCCTAATCTCTGAAAAACAAAACGGCTTCCCTTTTACCAGGTCTATGGATGATGTGCTAACGACCATCATCTGAATATATATATCAAGCTCTTGATAATAACAGCGAAGCTCATGCTATGGCTCTGATATATCGAAGTTGTTTGATAAAGTTTGGAACGGTGGTCTTCTACGTAAACTCTAGGGCTACATTATTACTGGGCGTTTGTTTGATTTAATACAATAGTTCCTATCAAATTGTGAAATTAATGTCCTTTTGAACGGGCTCGGTTCCAGATCCTTTCATATGTACGCGGGTGTCCCCCAAGGCTCTATCTTGAGTCCTACGCTGGTTTTGATCTTCATCAATGAAATTCTTTATGTCAACAGTTCTCATGTAGGCATCGATGCTAATGACTACCATTTACTCTTGTTTCAATAGAAAATCCGTCAGAGCTGACAAATTTAACTTGACTCTTGAAAAGGACCTCCACTTTGTTGTTAACTGATGCAGGAAATGGATCGTAAATTTTAATTCCTCCCAAACGAAACTGCTCTTTTTTAACCACCATAGTGAAATTTTCCTGTCCGTTATCAACATAGCTGATGCTAGACTCCTGGAGAATGTCTCGCTGCGCCTTCTTTGCCTTACGTTTTCAAATGACTTGAAGTGGAACAACTACATTGAATCAATAGCTACATCTGCTGCAAGGAAAGTTGGGTCACTGTGCTGTTCCAGAATGTTTTTTTTCTCATCAGCGTCCATCTTGCACATTTGCAAATATACCATTCGCTCGACCATTGAATACTGATGCTCTATCTGGTCTTATGTTCCTGTTACTAATCTCAAGGTTCTTGACAAAAATCAAAAGGAAGTGAAATGCAATCTATCCTGACTTGGCATCTCGTATTCAGTCACTTTCTCACCGACGTGACCCGGCTCTCCTGTCTTTTCTACAAATATTTTCATGGAAACTGATCTGGCGAGCTTTTTTCCCCTAGTGTCCGAACTACGTGAGTTTAAGCATGCTATTAGATTGGCAACTATTAGGTTGGTGCATAATTATCAGGCCTTTTTAAATAATATTTATTACGAAAAAAAACATAACAGTTCAACAATAACATTTTGAAATGAGTATGATTATCGACACGCATTATTATAAACTGAAAGTAAAATAATATTTTAGTAAAAAAAAAGTAAACAAAACGGCAATTTTTATTAACAAATAACTCGCCTAAAAAACGCCTGATAATTATGCACCAACCCAATAAGTCCCACTCTTTTACCGTTGAATTAGTTAAATATAACCGCCTCTTCTACTCTGACAGTTTCTTTTCTCGCACTTTCCTGCTGTGACACTCCTTTCCGTTTCATTACTTCCCTGATAACTACAATCTTCAAAAATTTAATTGCAACGTCAATCGTCGTCATCTATATTCTTGAACCCCGTTCAGCTTTTAGACTTTCCTCGATCCCCCCCAATACCCAGTCTCTTCTCTTATCTTCATTCTCTGTAACCCCTGCGTACCAGGTGCAAAACTATTAAAAAACATATTATTATTATTATTATTATTATTATTATTATTATTATTATTATATCATTAGATGTTCCTCTCAGGTTCTACTTAATGTATCTATGTCCAGTGTCGGAAATATAAGTAAACTTAGCTTTTGGAAAAATAATATTTATAAAAGTGAAGTCTTGCTGAAAATGTTTATACAGTAATTTAAAAGATGTAATAGAGTATCTATAGCATCTGGCGTAGAACGGATAGACCACTAGTAAAATAAAAAAAATCTATATTAATAATAATAATTTCGTGAAATAAATCTCTCAAATGTTCTGGCACATTATCAGTGATGCTTTTAGCCGTGGACCATTTGGAATTTCGGGTCTTAAAACATCATATCGGTTCTCCACGGCGATTCAAACGATATTGATGATATATTGATTTGTGTAACAGCCGTAAACTACAATTCTTTTCATAAGGGAATGTCCCTAAGCCACTTCAACGAAAGAACTCCTTAATACTTTCTAATACTATTAATTAATATAACAATGACGAAGAACGACATATTTGAAGTTAATTATATCAATGACGTATAAACATTATTATACTTCGGAGAAAGTTTGATACTTTTGCAAGTAATAGTTAAAATAGCATACCTAACGGCAAAGCAAATAAAGAAATAGTTGAATGTTCTTGGATATATAATAAGGGAGTGACTCTTCGAGAATTTAACAGTCACAGGACATCTTCAAGGCAAGAGAAGGAAAGGAAACAACTAGTAATCTTCTTTTGAGTTTGGGTGAATAGATAGTAGAACATTGACAAAGAATGATGGTAATGCCTCCAAAGTTACTTAGAGCGGCAAGGTAGTTGTGGAGAGCCATAATCACCTACGTTCTGAATAATTTTGTCACATGAAAGAAGTAAAAGAAATATTTATATAGTTGAATATTTATAGTTGAATCTACAGGCAATAATTGGCCCTGTTTATACTCGGTTTAAAAGTATGTTTTTGCCATGTATATACTTAGGTTTATATCTAAATATTGGCCGTTTATACGTTTGTCTATAGGTAAATGTTTGCCATGTTTATACTTGGGTCTATAACAAAGTATTGATTCTGTTTATACTTCAGTATATGGGTAATCGTTCGTCGTGTCTATTCTTGGATGTATAAGTAAACATTGGCCAGCTTTATACGTGTGTTATAGGCAAACACTAAAGGCATTGTACAGAGGTAATAAAGCATCAGTAGCAACTTATATTACTCTCTTCGTATTCTGCTAGTAAGATAAACAATTGCATAACAATAATAATATTTTCATGAAATACATCCATCAGACGCAGTGGCACACATTATCAATGATGTTTTTATCTGGGATCATTAATTCGTTCAAACTTTGTTCTATAGTCAAATAATTTTCTGTTTTATACCCGAGTCGATATGAAAAAGCGTTGATTGTATTTAAAGTCGAATCTGTGGATAAACATTTGTCGTATTTGTACTTGAATATATATTTAAATATTGTTCCTGACTAGCAGTAGAGCCCGGCGTTGCCCGGGGATGTAACAGTAAGAGATAGATCAAGTATCGACCATCATAAAGGCTGAAAAATAAAATTGACAATAAAATTGATAAAGATCATTGTTTAAGGTTGACGGACACGCATGTCTTAATTAGTTTTTTTTTTTTACGAATTGGTCAAACTCAAACAAAACCATTGTTTTCAATCGTTATGAGTCTACCGATTGAATAGAATTTTATTATAAACAATTGTCTTGTAAATGGAATTTTTAAAGCATTCTGTATGTAAAAATAAAGAAAAAAATGTGCAAGACAATAAGAAACACTACCTGTCAAAAAAAAGTGAAGTTTTGTTGAAATCGGTTGAAAAATGTAGGGAACACACACACACACACACACACACACACAACCTGGATTTTATAAGTATAACTCGATATGAGTTGTCCCCCTTTCATTCTGGCGACAGAATTGTGTTTTTATCGTGTTTTCAAATTGATTTCGTGCAAAAACAATTGTTTTTCCAATTTTTGGCGCTGTCAGAACCACCGCAAGTTAATTTTATGCAGTCCTGTGAAGTTTTCTTGAAATCAGTTGAAAAATGTAGGTAATCCGATCCAATATATAAACGTACACACACACACACACACACACACATACACACACATACACACACAAATACACCCACACACACAATCTGCGTTTTATAATAAGTAAGATTCTATCGGTGAACTTTGGCTGCACATAGTCGAGTTTGCTAGTATCCACTCGGTAGGCGAACAATTTTATTTGGGTAGATGTTTTCTTGCACCTCAGCAAGGAATGCCGACGGCGTATTCTTGCCCCCAATGACAGGATAGTTAACACTTGAGTCACAAGATTACAAACATTGAATAAATGAAGGAAGCGGAAATTGGTGGTGTCATATTTGACATTAACTGTGACGGTTCATGTTCGAAAGCCTTTCGTAGTTAGAACATTTCACGGTAAAAATTAAAATGTCTTGGACAAATATTAGGAGAATGGAACATTGCTCATTGGTTAGTTTTAGTATATCATTGGAACCTTGTAAAATATTGGTATGGGCTGAATATAGACTATGGAGAGGTATATCCTGCCGTCATTTCTATATCTGGTCTTGCTTTGCCTTTCTTTTTATAGTTTTTGAAGCTGCAGTAGGTGTATTATGTTTTCCTTGTATTTCGTCACCCACTTGATACGCTATTTTGAATTTGTTGGCTTCGTTTTTTACTGAACAAAGTTTCTTAGTTCTTTCATGTTTTTTGACACTGATCGTCATCTCGTTTAATGTAGTTTCTATGTATCTTTGAATGCTAATTGTTGTAGATTTGTAAGATAGTTCTAGTTGAACTAATCCTCTGCCTCCTTTGGATCTGGGCACATACAACTGATCAATACCAGCCTTAGCATGACGCATACGCTGGTAAATTTAAAGCTTTCTCGCTTAATGTCAGCTAAGTTCCAGTTAAGGATGTTGATATTAAAGTTTTTGGATACATTATGTACTAGTGAGCCAGTCCAAATGACTTGACTCATTTTATAGTCCACCAATAGAAGGTTAACCAATCAGAAGACGTAGAACATTCAATCCGTCGTGTATAAAGTCGGCCATTTTTGTTCACTCTACCCGAATGTCCAGTCCAGCTTGTCAGGTGAAGAGAAACAGAAGGACGAACTATGCTCTGCTACTTTTACCAAAATATCCACTACTAACCTGAACTACGCTTCCCGACTGTCTTAGAAATATTCACTGCTAACCTCTGGATTCTATACTCAAAGACGACCGTTATCATGAACAACAGTTGAAATTATGGCATCATGGGGACAGCCAATATATGATATTCTGTTTTTTTTTTGTTTTTTTTTTATCCAGTTCGGTATTCTACACCACACGTACATCTCTTAGTATCCTTTTCTTTCATACTTCTCCATTAAGATATTTCTAATTACCTATAGACATCTTCTTGTTCCAAATCCCTAATCTGTGTTACGAAATCTAGATCTATTGAATGTGCTTCTGTAATTCTCCATTTCTCGAAGATTACGTCTAATCCGAAATCCATACATATGAATCCATAGCTTTTACTGTTTAGCTCATGTGCAAGGGAGATTAAGGACAGACAAAACAGGAATACCAGGGAGTCCCTTAAAAGATTACTCTCGGATATTCAGGCGGTTGGAAATGGCAGTGCCTTTGGTGTGATTTAGGTGTAATGTGGTATTCCGCATTCACATGTTGTATTTAAGGAGATCACCGAGTAGACTTTGTATATTTCCAAAGCTTTAAGGATCCAGGGGTGTGGCTCACAGTCAAAGGTAATGTTTGTAGTAGTTACCTCAGCTATTTTCACTACGGAAGTCCACATGCCTTCCTCTTTGAAATAGTGGGAAAGTTGATTTTTACTTTGGAGAAAATATTTCTTCTATAGTTAAGAAAAATTAAAGTCTTGGTATAACATTACCACTGATGACAGTGTGATTAACGCTTTGTAGATAACCGGTGGTTGTGTACAAGACAGTATTTGTAAACAAGTGAGAACGGAAGAAAACAACATTTTAAGGGGGTATTTCCTGATGGAATTAAGCGTGCCCTTCAGAAACAGTAAACAAGTCGTATCCGACCCGCTTGCCACAGTTTGCACATGACTGGTCTATATCATACTGCTCTTCCTAATATATTGATATTTTAGCCATTAGATATTGCTAATCTATACATACGAAAATATTTCTTTACAACTAACTGAAACAGAGCGAACTGATCAAACAGTAATCCTACGCCGATGTCGGAAAGCAACGATTTGAACCGCATTTTACTTTACTGCATATGCCCCAATCCAATCCCAGCACACGTAAGGTGTGACACATGGTCGTTTGAACGAAGCAGGGGGGGATAAGCATAAATATGATCTAAGAAGAAACATCACCGTAGCCTCTCGACAACAGTCGGGAGTCGGTTGACTTTCACCCACTCTTTATAGAGCAGTAGTGAAGATACTACCGCTGGGTTAGAATTTCCTGGAATAGGATTCCATAACTGCTTTTCTGTGAACTATGGGAAAAAAAGACTGAAAGCGTGGTTGTGGTTTTACTAAAACGATTCCAATCTTTGTTGTCGTTCTACAGAATTATTAGGGGAGACATGTAAACGACGAGGACATTTTGAAAGAGAATATGAACTAGAAGAACACTAATATTTAAAAGCTGGAAGAGACAGTTGAAGTTTCATTGACACATTAAGAGAAAAAGAATGATTAGAAAATTTAACGCTCGCAGACCTTACCGAAGGAAGAAGGGTTAGGGGAAGAAATAAAAAGCAAATAAAAAGTCTGATTGAATCTATAAGAGTTCGGTGAGAAAGCAAGATGGTGATATTTCAAATATTTCTTCGAACAAGACGGACAGGATTTTGTGGAGAGCCTTGATAGTATTAAGGAAGGGATGAATAGATGTGCAGTTACAAAAAAAACCCCAAAAAAAACGGAGAATGGAAAATCCAACATGTATGTCTGGAATCGTTTTATTTGAATTTTATTTCCTATCACCACGGAGATAGAGTTTGCCAATACGCATACATACGAAAAAAAGGGGGAAAAACGCCTACTGACCACTATCACATTGGCGCTTTTATATCTACCAACCCTCTTTCTGAGAGCAGTGGCTCCGCAGGGTTGGAATACCAGGGTTCAGGCTTCCACCATAGTTTTAAATGGAACCGAACTGATACTAAAATCTGCTCAGGATATTTTCTTGAATCAATTCACATCAAGCAAGGCAATAAAGCCACTAAAAAAATATATACTGAGTTTGAAAGATAAGAAAAAGAAAAACGTTATGAAGAACCGAGAACAATAAAAGAAGAGAAATGAAGAAGAGAAAAGATTTAAATTGTACATACATTTTTGAAGATCGAAGTAAGCTGGAAAGCAAGAAGCCGGAACAGAGTTTCTCAAACGAGAAAAGAAACATTGAACTTATAGTTACATGTAGCCATTTCGGCTGTAAAATGATAAAACCTTGTTGGCAATCAAGGACTTGCGCGCTTGAATCCTTAAAGTCTGAACTAATTAACCATAGAATAATTACAATGAATATATTTATAAAGAAGGTAGAGAAAAGCTACATTATGGCGGTAGGTACGTGAATTTAGCCGAAATACCCGGTCAGGACTAATAACATTGCAGGTCCTTACTCCGATCTATCAAAGATCTCGAATTATATAGCAGGAGCCTCAGAATATATATGGTAGCAATATTCAAATCACGAACGAATTGTAGACTTATAAATATGTCAGATAGATTCCGGAGAACGTATTTTATCTATCTACTGCCATAGCTTTTGTTAAAATATAAAATATTTGGCACATGCATAATTTAAATAGCAAACGTTGTTATTCCTCTGCTGAAACACTTGAAATTCGATGCTACATCTATGGTTGCATAACTGACAATCTAACCACTGCACTATCACCACGTACGTGAATGAATACGCACAGAGAATCTATTAATTTTTAACTGAATGGATCTTTTGTGTTTGCCAAGGCTTGATTGGGAAACACTGTTTTCTTGGATTCATTTATCAAACGGCAGACGTGCAAAACAAACCGTTTGTGTGCCGCTAAAATAGTTGGCATAGACATATTTACTCACACGGGTCTAACTTGTTAACATATGCAATGTTATTTTACTGTGGGTACCTGCTGGTATCTGTTTAGCTAACAAGGGGCTTCTTTGCTGATTATTTGGAATTTTTTTTTTTGTCTTATCATTATTTACTTATTCGTTTGCTAAAAAATCCTAACCAACCAGAAAAGAAACAACAAATACTATGCTGGAGAAAAGAAAACAAATAACTAAAAAATGTTAAGAAAAAAAAGTTATGAGAAAAATCTAAAGAAGCGTGAGGAGGAAGATGAAAGTCAGTAGATAAGAAAAGAAAAGAAAAGAAAATGAAAAACGTTGAAAAAATAGTAATGGTGTAACACAGGAGATAAAGAGTAAATTTAATGGAGAATTGCTGGGGGTGGATGGGAAGGAAGAGCATGTGGGGAAAATAGTTTGATGAAAAGGAAGGAAAAATAGAAAAAAAGAAACAAAGTAACTCTATAAATGTAAGAAAAATATAAAGAAAGAAAAAACTAACTCTATAAATATAAGAGAAGATACATTGAAGAAAGGCATACAACCGGAAATGGAGTTTAACGGAAATTAAAAATGACAGCGGAACAGACGTAGATGGGAGAATAAGTGAATACTGAACGAACAGATGGAGAATGAATGAAGGCGAAACAGAGAAAAAAAAAAGAATTAAGGGTTCAAGAAAGGGAACCTGAAAGAGATAATTATTGAAGGTAGAAAGAAAGAAAAGAAAGGGTACAAATAATTAAGAAAGTAAGGAATAGAAAGAAAGAAAGAAAGAAAGAAAGAAAGAAAGAAAGAAAAAAATTAAGAAAAGAAACAGAAAGAAAGAAAAAAAGAAAGAAAGGAAAGGAAGGAAGAGATAAGAAAGAAAAGGAAAGAAAAAAGAAAGGTACAAATAATTAAGAAAAAGGAAAGAAAGAAAGGAAGAGAAGAAGGAAGAGATAATTGTTGAAGAAAGAAAGGAAAGAATAATTAAGAAAGTAAACAAACAAAAAGAAAGAAAGAAAGAAAAGAAAAGAAAGAAAGAAAGAAAGAAAGAAAGGAAGGAAAGAATAATTAAAGAAAGGTAAGGAGAAAGAAAAGAAAAGAAATAAAAGAAAAAGATCAGAAAGAAAGGAAGAAAAGAAAGAAAGAAAAAGAATAATTTGAAAGTAAGGAAAGAAAGAAAAGAAAAAAGAAAGGGAAAGAAATAATTAAAGAAAAGGAAGGAAGGAAGGAAAGATAAAAGGAAAGAAAGAAAGGTACAAATAATTAAGAAAGTAAGGAATAGAAAGAAAGAAAGAAAGAAAGAATAATTAAGAAAGTAAGGAACAGAAAGAAAGAAAGAAAGAAATGAAGGAAGGAAGGAAGAGATAATTGTTGAAGGTAGAAAGAAAGAAAAGAAAGGGTACAAATAATTAAGAAAGTAAGGAATAGAAAGAAAGGAAGAAAGAAAGAAAGAAAAAAAGAATAATTAAGAAAGTAAGGAACAGAAAGAAAGAAAGAAAAAAAGAATAATTAAGAAAGTAAGGAACAGAAAGAAAGAAAGAAAGAAAGAAAGAAAGAAAGAAAGAAAGAAAGAAAGAAAGGAAGTAAGAGATAATTGTTGAAGGTAGAAAGAAAGAAAAGAAAGGGTACAAATAATTAAGAAAGTAAGTAACAGAAAGAAAGGAAGGAAGGAATGAAGGAAGGAAGGAAGGAGAAAGAAAGAAAGACAGAAAGAAAAAAGAAAGAAAGAAATAAAGAAAAATGTCGGAAAAATTAAGTTGATTCTTAAAAAAGAAAGTACAAAGTAAAAAAAACAAAACAAAAAAAAACAGAGTACCAATGCGGGTCAAAAAATATGAAACAATGAGAATGAAATTTGAAGAATTCACAGAAAAGAACATATCAGAAAGGCACTATAAAAATTGGATGAAAATAAAATACAAGCAACTAAAGATGCTTATTCTTCATAGCATAAATTAAACATATAGATGAAAACATAATAATCATGTGATAAAACTGTCTTGCTATATAATACGTAATATACAAAATAAAATGAATTCTACTTATATGTGTCGATATTGGATATTCTGCTCACCTCGTTTCTCCTTCGTTCATATTCAAGCGTTTTAGGCAAATTAACGCAAGAGAACATTGCGGTGTAAAATAATAATTTCATCGCTAAATCCGCGAGTTACTTTTTACAACGAGTTATATTGTGCCATGCTTTATCCTACAGGTATGATGATGGTGCAATTTGCTTA
This sequence comes from Acanthosepion pharaonis, assembly GCA_903632075.3. NCBI lineage: Eukaryota > Metazoa > Mollusca > Cephalopoda > Sepiida > Sepiidae > Acanthosepion > Acanthosepion pharaonis. Next base: position 2,742,261 of record CAHIKZ030001324.1, read on the forward strand.
AGACACGTATATTTACAAAGACCATTATCAGCCGATTAGTATACAAATATGAAAAAAAAGATAGAAAAAAAACCAAAAGAAATAAAGTTAATACAAGCAAAGAATTGCAGAAGAGTTAAAAGAAATACATAACCAGACATAAAAAAGATGTAATTGCCACAGAGAAATATATATATATATATATATATATATATATATATATATATATATATATATATATATATATATATATAAGAAATATGTTGTAGTGGTTCCAACGAGAGAAAAGTATGTATTTTAAAAAGAAGAGAAGAGAGGTGGCGCAAACGTTTTTTGGTTGTAGTGTGGATTTATTTAGAAAAAAATATTATGCTTTGTTTTTACATAATTTTACGACACGAGTTTCTGGTCTCGCGACCGTCTTCAGGTAAAAGCGGAGATTTCACATATTATTAAAATAATTAATTTTTTTCCTTATGTTCAATGTTAAATATTCTCGATATGAAACATTCTCTGTTTGTGTGTTGGTAATCCGAATTTCTTTCTAGTTAGATCTAGATATATATAGACATATATATACGAAAATTATAACAAAATGTTATAATTATGAACCTTATTTATATTATAATTTTCGAATAAATTATATTTGCTCTACTGTGTATTGAGCACCCTTTTAAAGAATAGTATTTTATTTATTTTCAACTATTCCGTATACACCAAATATATATATATATATATATATATATATATATATATATATATATATATATATTATTTTAATTCAAGCATGTTTGGTTAGATAATTTAGTCGTATTATGTCTAAATATTAATATCAACATCTTCACCATGATCCGCGGGTGGTCGGAACTCCATTAATACCCCCTTTCCACACTGCTCGGTCCTTCATTACCGTCCCCAAATCACCAATGTCCAAACCTGAATCGTGAGCCATGGATTCTGCGAAAGCCAACATCCTTGAGAAGACACCCGCAGAAGGATGCCATAGAAGTAAGGATGACACGACCTCCCCGTCCCCTTGTGGCAGAGACCGGCAAATTGCAATCGCTTTTGTATTAGCGTCAGAGAGATGGCGCTTAGTTCTCCGTAAATTGTGTTAATCATTGCATGAGATCTACAACAGATGTTCCGGATGTTTCTAAGCAGGTTTGTGAAGTGATTTTCCAAGCGTAGCTTAAATGTGGCACAAGGCCGAACGTAGGGGGCACCCAGTGAGGATCGAACTCACTACCCAGTAGTAATTGTTCTAGTGAGACAAGCTTGCTAACCATTACACTGCCTCGAGGTGCGCAAGCAGGTTTGTATATGTTCCATCCAGTCGTCTTTCAAGAGAAACAAATAATGTCCATGTTTCTGATCCATACTGTAGGACTGGTTCAGTTAGTGTTTGAAATGTTTGGACATATAAAGAGGCTGGAAAGTTCAAAAAATGAACATAACACGTCATCAAATAACTCTAACATATCAAACTACCATACCGTAATCGAACGCATTGTAACTATAAGCGGGGGGTATTCTAAAAGACTTATAAACACTAATATACCCCACTGATCCCCCCCAAATAAAATTAATTATAGACTATACTAAATTTAATACAACCAACCTAGTCTTCCAAAAGGACTCTTCTCTATCAAATAGCGTCTTACAAAAGACCTACATAGTATATCAATTTAAATATCCTTTGGGAGATTGCATCTCTTTAAAATATTAATACGTATTTTAATTTTACAACAACGACGATGACGAGAAGGCTTATATTTCACTTGAATGATCCTAGTTCAAACACAGAACATTTAAAGGAACACTCATGTCCATATACACAGTTTAGACAGATATTAGTCGAAAATACATCAGTGTTTCCTCAAGATAAGCAAAAACTTCAAATTCTGGAAGCTATTTACATACGAGAATTGCGGCCAAAAATAAATCACATCCACTACGAGTATAACAACAAAGTTCTTAAATGTTTGTAGCAGCAAAGTCTTATGTAAAAAAAATAATAAATTGAAATAATGCAATTAAAAAATCTATAAAATGTAATGAAAATCTTTTAAAAATCACATAGATTTAAAAAAATATATATTTTGAATTTAAGGTGTTAACGGATAACACAGCCAAAGATATGCAACACATGAAGATGGTCTCAAATGAGATTGAAAGTATTTGGGAAAATAAAAATTATTTAAAAGAAAATAATAGGATTTTTCTTAAGCAGTTTTCTACATTGACCAAGAAAATAATTCGTGGAATTGAAAGGATTAAATCTAAAATAAATAGACATAATACGTCTAAATTACTTAACCACACACACACTCATATATATATATATATATATATATATATATATATATATATATATATATATAGTGATTTTCTTTCTTCGTTTAATGATAATGTTATTAAGCTTATCAGACGTTATGACAAGAATTTACATAAAATAAATAGACAACATCTGCCTATATTATTTAATGAAACATGTATGAATATATATATATATATATATATATATATATATATATATATATATATATTACTCAGCTCATTTTAGTGCCCACACCTGACTTTCCCCCCTAGAACAAAGGCTCTTCTGAGTGATCTGTGAATAACACCGTCATTTGTCTTGGATAACCTCTCTAAATTAGACTCTCATAAAGCAAGTGATACTAGTGACAGGATACCAGTCGTAGTCTTTAAGAAATGACCTCCTGAGGTGGCACCAGTTCTCTCTAAACTATACAACTATTGTCTAGCTGATTCTGACTTTTCAGCTTGGCGTAAATCCTCCTCTGTCGTCCCTGTTTTTAAGAACTCTGGTGGAATTTCTGACCTTATAACTACCACCCTATAAGTCTCCTGCCACAGTTCGGAAAAATCTTCGTGTCTTTAATCAACGCTGAAGAGGTTAAACACCTAACCTGCCATGATCTATTCTCTGACAAACAATATGGTTTTCGCTTTGCCAAATCTATCGCTGTTGTGCTGACAACCATAACTGTATATGCACACGAAGGTCTTGATAGTAACGGCGAATCACGAGCTGTGGCTCGAGATGTGTTGAAGTCGTTTGACAGGGTTTGACATGCTGGCCTCCTACGTAAACTTCAAGGCCACGGAACGATAGGACGATTATTTGATTTAATCCAATTATTCCTATCAAATCGTGAAATGAAGGTCGTTCTGAGCTGGCTCGCTTCAAGTTCCTTACATAGTAAAACAACAGTTATCTCTCTTTGACTATCATAGTCTATCAAAGTTCTCTGAAAAGAAAGAGTTTATTGTTTGTAATAAATATTTTTTAACAGTTTTGATGTGCAAGAGGGAAAATATTTAAGTGTAAAGGAATATGAAGTTTGTGAGTGTTGAGTGAGAAGATCAGCGCATAGCTTTAATTGTCGTGGATTTCTGTGGCAGCTGAAGTCTCACTGGTGTGTCTACACTTTTTTTCTCGCTTTTATAGGTAATCATTGGATCAGAAGTGCTGCGCGGGAAGAATCACTCTTCACGTGCAGACAATCTGATTGGTCGGCATTGACCAATCAGTGAATGAGCTTTGGGGAGATTTCTGCGAGCCGATTCTCCCAAAAGTGCACAAAATCTACTATACGAAAATATAGCGATTTCAAAATTGTCGCATAAGAGAGTAGCGTTGATTTCTATCCAATGAATCATTGTTATTGAAATTTGAATTTGTATAGGTATGTATGTGTGTGTGTGATGATGATCGCTATAACTTCAAACGAAATGATAAGAAAAGACGCCCAATCAACGTCGAAAGAAATTATGACAATTACTGGACAGGGGGAAAGCTATTTTACTGCATAATTTCAACTGATAGAAGCACTAGATGTGTGGTCAATAAATTCTGAATGTTTTATTATAAGCAAGCAGGCAATATCATCGGTAGCATTACCAGGTCGAAGCTTTCTCTGGTCGCGTTGGCCAGAGAAGACATCACAATTTAAACTAAATTAATATTTTGACGGGAAAGACTGATATTTAAATGCTTCTGTTTATTTTTTCTATGGACAAAGGCATAATATGAAAATTGGAAAAATAAGTTTTTACTTATGTCTACTTGATCGTTATTTGCTCAAAGATAGACATCAAAGGAAGAATGCTAAGAAAGCGATTCACAGAATTCTGTTTTCTTTTTTTCTACATATCTGCTTTAATAAAGTAAAATTAGATTTATTTATAAGTTGTCCCAAGTTCTTAGATGAAGTATTACCATTATTAAGTTTGGACATTTTTTTTTTCTTTCATCTAATAATTTTTTTTTTTTTTTTAATATTCGACGCCATTTGAGTAAACAACATGCAAAAAGGATAAAAGAAGACGCGACTAACGAGTGTGCGGAATCTGAAAAGCGTCTACGTGATTCGGCATCAAAAGCCGACATTACTGGAAATTAATCCCAGAATTATCCGATTTGTACCCCACGACATATTGTTTGTTTGGACCGAGTCGTAATAGAATTAGTTTATTAAATTTCTTGAGTAAACATTTGTCATAGAAATGAGGAGACAGTTATGTATATGCAGAAACACACACACATATATACTCACACAAACAAACAAACAAAACACACACACACATAAAATATATATATATATATATATATATATATATATATATATATATATATATATATATATATATTTACAAATGTTTAATTGAAAACGACAGACAATGCACTACGATTAAGCTTCTTTTTTTAAAAAAAATTCTAGTGTTAAAACAAGTGTTTTCTTTTCAGGACACAGAATGTGTACAAACTAAATGTTCTGTAATTCTAAGCGCTTTCGGCTATAAGTTTAGCCATTTTCAAGCATGATTTTATTTTTTGCTTTTTAATGTGGGTTGTGTGTATGTTTCTAGAGTTATAGAGATGCTTCATTTTCCGAACACAGTCAGCACATTGTGGCCGTGTTCATAGTTAATATTATATGAGTGTTGGCCTTTCTTTTTTATTGTTAATGTTTTCATTATTTTTAATCTGTTTTACTTGTAGATGAGGTTATTATGTATTTTCTACTAACATGTGTCGGATGGAGTCTGGTATGTTTGTGCGTGTGTTTGTTTAAATGAGTTCTAATAGAGCTGTGGTCAGATAGATGTAACGTAAGGCATCTGGATAGGCATGTGATAGGTGCGACCGATTTAATTATTTATGAATTCGGGCTTGTTCAGGAACACAGTTCCTAAAGAGGCATTGGAACTCATGGGTAATGATCGTTCGTTGTAATTTTGATTTTGCTGATATGTTGTTATGTTTGAAGATAAAGTTAACTGTTTTAAATTTTTTGTAGTAGATAATTAATTTGATTTTTTTTGTTCAGGTCAATTGGGGTGGTGTATATTTTATGATATTTTTAAGTGAAGATTCATCTTGTTTGTAGTTGATGTACATTTGTTTTTTGTAGAAAATATTTGTGTTATTTTTGACTATGTGTTTCCTATCATTGTTATTTACGTTTGAAAGAAATAGTCTAATTTTGTGGTCTATAATGTGGTTAGTGAAGTCATTGTTAAGTAGTCTCTATTTTACATGATTGAATTATTTAAGGAATAGTAGTCGAGAGGATGAATTCTGGTGTGCTCTTTTTAGGAAGCTTTTACCACTGCTATTTTGTATCTGAGTGGACATTCACTTTTAAAGTTAAGGTCGCAAGTGTTTCTGCTAATGGGTTTTTTATATAATGAGGCGATAAAAGAGTTGCTACACGAGATCGTCTAAGAAAGAGAGTTCATTTTTTTTACTATGTTCGTAGGTAAAGTTAAGGACTGAGTTTTTCAAATGGAGTCTTGAGATTATCTATTTTTTGTGATATTTGCTAAAAATAAAAAATATCGTCTACGTAGCGGACATATATTTCAGTTTTACATACCTGTTTAAAGATTATGTTTTCTACATGGGTTATGTAATAATTGGAGAAGTATGGGCCGAGTGGATTTCCCAAACTAACACCATTAGTTTGGGTGTAAATATTGCCATTATGGTCACAGAATGGGATTTTGTTTGTGTATGTATGTAGTAATTTTTTGAGTATAAATGGTTAGATGAATGGCGGAGGGATAGAATTATTAGTGTACAAAGAAACTGAGGATAATGTCAATGGTTTGATCAATGGGGACGTTTGTGAATAAATTTTCGACGTCAAAATCACGCTATGACACCATGGTTTGGTCTATGTAGTTTTTTAAAATTTTTACGAAATCGTGGGTGGATGTGATGCTGTAATTGGTGAGTAGATATGGATTAATGATGTCAATTCAGGAATATTGGTAGCTCGTAGACAAGTGTTGGAATCCTGGAAATGATTCGTCGTACCGTGTATCCAGGTACATAAGATTTATATTCCCATATAATTATCCAGTTTGATAATTTCCAATAATTCTTGGGATTTTCAGGGAACCGACTTCAGTGTTATTCGATTTTATGAGTTTGTTGACGAACCTTTTTAGACACTCCGTGTACTAATTATTATGTTTAGTAATTGTTTATTTATATATATATATATATATATATATATATATATATATATATATATATATAACATTTTTAGAAAAGCATCCTCCCTGCGAGAAAAGATTCTACTAATTTCTTAGCAACTTACTGTCATAGATTTTCAACAAGAAATAAGGATTCATTTATATGCATACACACACACACACACGCACACACACACACACACACACATATATATATATATATATATATATATATAATATATAAAACCAACCTCTCTACAAATTTATAAAAAAAAAGTAGTTTTCTCACGATTCGAAATTGGTAAGAAACCGCAGTACTCTAAAAAATTATATCTTAAATTATTCTAGGTCTCCATTTTTGGAAATAGCACTTATCACTTTAGAGAACAACTTAGCTAATGCACTATTCATACATAGAAATGAATTCAACCACAATTTTGATTTTAAAAATACTACACTTAAAAAAAACAAAAAAAACAACTCACTCAGAAGGAAAATCCTAGGGAGTGCCGCCATTGAATATTACCCAAATATTAATCTACGCCCAAGCCTCTTCCCTATTTCACCTTTCTTAACAGAATTACTACTCTCCCAAACAAACGTACACAACAATATCGTGAAATCAAAAGAAATTGTTGAATCACAGCAACCGGTAATTTTCAGTTAACAGTATGAAAATAGCATTCTCTAAATTCTTCCAGTTGCTAAGGACATTTTGTTTTTGTTATTATTAGCTATTTTGTTTAAATAAATTCATTTCCTTTTTTGCCTTGAGAAAGTCCACATTGAACGAACGCATCGGCAACTATTACAGTTTTTCTATTGTAAATATATATATATATATATATATATATATATATATATATATATATATATATATATATTAATGCATGTTTCATTAAATAATATAGACAAGTTTTGTCTATTTATTTTAAGTAAGTTCCTTTCATATTGTCGGATGAGCTTAATCACATTATTATTGAAAGACGAAAGAAAAACACCATATTTCTACATGTTGAAATCCAATCTAAGCTTTCGGCTTGCACAAGCCATTCTCAGATGACAATTTCAATAAATCAAACAACACACGGACGAACCAACAATGATAGTCCGCCCTTGCTGCATGAAAATTTCCATGTAACGACAAATTCGTATATATGAGACGCAGAACGAAAATCGCGTCGCAGCTAGTAATGTCACACATAACCACGCGAGAGTGAAAAACTAGAAGTATTAAGTATGGGAAGCCGTTGGTATAAACCAATGGCTTTTGTTATAAATTATAGGCATATAAGGATATTTGTGGAGATTTCATAGTTTAATTTGTTCAGGTTAGGTTTCAACTGTTTTATGAATAAAGCTTCAAGATTTTTTTAATTTTTGTTTATTGTTTTCATGTTTAAGTATAGTTGAGTTTTTCCATAGATTCCCAAAAAATTTTTGCTTGAAGATGGAACAGAGCTTAGTACTTTAATTCACTTTAATTCAAATAATTATATTGAAGATTTCGGCTCTTGTTTCGAAACATGAGAACTCTTATGTAGCGTTGGAATCATATTTTTAAATAAATGATTATATTTATGCTCTACTTTTGTATCGAGCACTATTTTTCAAAAATAATAACAAAAAAATACTAAAGAACTTTGGATTATTTACCTAACGAGTTCTTTCCTATTCTCTATATATTTTTCAACATATATATATATATATATATATATATATATATATATATATATATATATATAAACAAGTCCATTGATTTTAAATGATGACCCAATGTAGCACAGCTAGGTTGGTTGCAATGCGCTGAACCACACCAAATTTCTCTTTCTACTTCTGCAATCAAAGGGTTCTCAAGTGTGTGAGGTCTTGGAGAGAGAAAGCAGCCGGCAGGGGATGCCATATAATAACAGATAGCATTAAGTTATTAAATGCCTCCAGATTTTCCAGGCTGGCTTGACTTTAGAGTTTTCCTTCTGGATCGATAAATAACAGTCAGACTGTGTTGTACAACTACACAAACCAGTCCGTTCTAGATGGGAGGGGTGGTGAAAAGTTGGATTCATACCTTTCCCAAGGGTATTAACACATAAGCGAAAAACAATGAATCCAACTGGAATTCGAACTCGGCTCTCCGATTGCTCAATCCGAGCCGCATTACATTACTAGAAATCAAAACAAGGCTTTTACGGCTGTTTATAGAATTCGATATTATGCTTCTAGCTCGTAGAAATAGAATATATCCCATCAAATTTTTCACATTTTAGAAATCAAAACAAGGCGTTTACGGCTGTTTATAGAATTCGATATTATGCTTCTAGTTCGTAGAAATAGAATATATCCCATCAAATTTTTCACATTTTAGAAATCAAAACAAGGCTTTTACGGCTGTTTATAGAATTCAATATTATGCTTCTAAGTGTTATTTATTCAAATTCAAATTTGGCTTTTAGAGAAGTATATCTAAACGATCATAAATTCCGTTTAGAAATATTTGTAGATATCAATATTATGCTATCAATTTTAATTCTTTCTAGAAATAGATATCATGTTATCAGTTATTATTTTTCTAGAAATAAAACTATACATTCAGATATTACGTGTTTCTAGAAATAGATAATATTCTTTCAAAATTTATATGGAAATAAACTATTTTTTTGAAAATTACACTTTTCAAGAAAACGATAGTATGCTTTCAGGAATTACATTTTTTAAAATTAAGATTTTACTTCCAAATATTACATGCTTCTAGAATTCGAAACACTACGTCAAACTGTTTCTAGAAATAAAAATATACTTGAAATGTTCCGCCCTTTGAGAAATTGAGACTTTGATTTCAATTATTACTTTTTTCTGGAACTGTAAAAAGTATATTTTATGAAGGATGTGTTTCTAGAAATCAATAGTATGCTTTTAGATATTACTTGTTTTTAGAAATCGATACTATGCTTTTAGATAGTGCCTGTTTCTAGAAATTAATAGTGAACTATTAGACATTACTTCTCGATATTATGCTTTTAGACATCAGTTTCTAGAAATCGATATTATGATTTGAGATATTTCTTCTTTCTAGAAATCGATGCTATGCTTTTGGATATAACTGGTTTATTCAGATCAATACTATGCTTTTAGATATTACTTGTTTGTAGAAATCATTAGTATGCTTTTGAATATTAGTTGTTTCTAGAAATCGGTATCATGCTTTTAGATATTACTTATTACTAGAAATCAATACTATGCTTTTAGACATCACTTATTTCTAAAAATAGATGCTCTGAATTTGGATATTACTGGTTTATTGAAATCATTTCTAGAAATCGATACTATGCTTTTGGGTATTGTTTCTAGAAATTGATTCAAGGCTTTTGGATATTACTCATTTCTAGAAATCGTTAATGTGCATTTGGATATTACTTCCTTCTAGAAATCGATAATATGCTTTTAGGAATTACTTGTTTCCAGAAGCCGATATTATGCTTTTAGATGTTACTCATTTTTAGAAATCGATACTATGCTTTTGGTTATTGTTTCTAGAAATTGATTCATGGCTTTTGGATATTACTCATTTCTTGAAATCGTTAATGTGCAGTTAGATATTACTTCTTTCTAGAAATTGATATTATGCTTTTAGGAATTACTTGTTTCCAGAAACCGATACTTTGCTTTTAGATATTATTTGTTTCCAAAAATAGATGTTATGCATTTGGATATTACTGATTCATCGAAAGGGATAATTTGCTTTTAGATATTACTTGTTTCTAGAAATAGATACTATGCTTTCGGATATTACTTGTTCCTTGAAATCTAAGATCTAAAATAAAGGTTCTTTTCCATTTTGTAATATTCAGAATTCGGTATTAACATATTTTTCTGGCATCTGTATTCTTGAGTACAGAGAAGGGAAGTATACACTTTGAAAATGTATTTTTTTTTTATCATGAAACCTTTCTTAATCCCATTAACACGCTGAAATCTACATATCCATTTTTAGACCGATAACCATTTACAAAATGCTGTCGTTTACGTCATCAGAGGTAAAACCTTGCTCACGGATATCTAAGAATGAATGTTAACACCTGCTGAGTAGCTGAGTCAGGTATTTCTCTTATTTGATTTGGGTGCAAAACAAGATTTAGGATAGCGATTTTCAAGGTAGGCGATTTTGTTAATAAGGGGGACCCAGTTCAATTTTCGTCGGCGCATCAGGCTTATTTTAACGTTTAATAGTCTTTCCCGGGTGAGAAAGTTGGCTAACTAAATACAGATACCTTTGCATGAATCTCGCAGACAACGAGACCCGATGTTCGAGCGTCTATAAACAGCCTGTAATTTCAAAGCAGAGGTAAGCAAACTCGTATTATTCGAAAAATTGGTACTCGTATTTCAACTAAATTATCCTAACATTTCTTTTAGCCAGACTAAAATAACTACTACATATCTTAGAATTTTCGATTAAAATATATATATATATATATATATATATATATATATATATATATATATATATATATATATATATATATATATATATATGTGTGTATATATATATATATATATATATATATATATATACACACAAATATATATATACCATATATATATGTATGTGTGTGTGTGTGCGTGTGTGTGTGTGTGTGTGTATTTAGGCAGCATTCCTTCTTTCAGACACATTTATTGAATACGACAGACAAGGTGTTTTTATTTAGTTTTTTATACAATTTCTCATGCGATCTAATATTTCTTTTTTGTTTTCAGATGAATAAATTATATAAAAACTGTCCGAATGTTCTTCTTATCCGATCGCTTTCGGCTATACATTTAGCCATTTTCAAGGATTAAAATATTTTAATGGTTAAATAAGAAATTGGTTTTTTGTATCTGTTTTATAAATTTTTTTCATTTTTCAAAACAGGGTCAAGATATTATATCCATGTTCAAAGTTAATATTATTAAGTGTTGGTTTGTTTGTTTTTATTAATAAGGTTTCCGTTATTTTCAGCCTTTTTTTGCATGTAGCTGATGCTATTATATCAATGTTGTCAACAAGTATTTCTTATTTAACATTTTAACTTATTTTAATCATTGAAAATGACTAAATGTACAGCTGAAGGCGCTAGGATAAGAAGAACATTCGAAAAGTTTTTATATAATTTATCATCCGAAAAGAAAAAAAAAATGATTAGATCGCATGAGAAATTGTATAAAAATATATATATATATATATATATATATATATATATATACGCACACGATTACATACACACAGGGTGCGAGGGCTAAATTGTCGCTATGTTATATTTTAATTTCGCGCATTCAAGTTGATTGTTTTTGATTTTATCGGCTGCAAATAGTGGTATTTTCAGTATGTCACCGTCTGTGAGAAAAAAAGAGCACCATGACGCAATTTTTAAATTGCATTCTGTACTGCTTGGCATTCACGCCGGAAACGCTAATACGAACATTTCAGATTGTTTGGGTGTCAATCTGAGAACAATGCTGAGGATTCGGAAAAACTTGGATGAGTCTAGTGGTGATTACAAAGGTGTTTCCAGTGCTGAATAGTGATGGTGACGTTATGCCTTCATTCATCTTCGCATATCCCACAGACTCAACACGGAGGCTTACATCAAGTAACTTGAGGAGGTATATATATATATATTTCGTCACATTTTCCTTTCAGGTTTTTCTAAAATTTAATTGCCTGCCGTCAACTATTAACAGCTGACTGTGTTAAACTGTTCAAGTATAGGGCCAATTGTTATTTGCTCCACCCCCCCACCATATCTCCTTTAATTTTGACTCATAATCAGTAACCATCTACTTTGAGTGGCTTTTGGGTATTGTATAGAGTAAAAATCACTATATCTTCCTTAGGTTTACCCATACGGATTACCTAGTTTTTCATAAATTATATATATATATATATATATATATATATATATATATATATATGCGAAAAATATTCTGATCGCATAAAGTCGTTTTGGGATCATAACTGAACTGTATTTGAGTTATTTCTTGTAATCGATAGGCTGCCACTACCAAATATCTGAGACATTTCTTTTGCAATATCATAGGATTCTTTTATATATATATATATATATATATATATATATATATATATATATATATATATTCTTCATATATATATATATATATATATATATATATATATATATATTTTATATATATATATATATATATGTGTGTGTGTGTAAGCAAAGATGTACTGGTTTGATATGAGATGCCTAGCGGATAACTTCAAAGATGAGAAGATACTGGCAAAGATACCTGTGGTGCAAGGACAGTGGTAAGAGTTGGCGGTAGATTTCCTCTTTAATTTGGCAGAGATTATCCCCTTTGACCCGCGCAGCCTTTCTTTCCGGATGGAATGATGGTCGGAGAACGAACCGGAGGCAAAACTTTGCAACAAACTGAATAATATGAAATCATTGAGAGAGAGAAAGAGAGAGAGAGAGAGAGAGAGAGAGAGAGAGAGAGAGAGAGAGAGGGAGAGAATGAACAAGAAAGAAAAGAGAAAAAATCTTGGAAAAACCCGTGCCATACAGAAATTCCAATTTCGTGTGTTAAGAAGTGTGGCACTGTTCCTGAAATTCTTTGAATCGGTTTGGTTCTGTGGTCTGATTCCAGTTGAGTATTTGTATATTCTATCGAAACTGCCGCGAAAATTATGTTTGTTAAAATGAAAGACAAATCAATAGAGTAAAAGATACCTTGCAAAAGCTAAAGAAAGTATTACGAAACAGAAAAAAATATTTGGAGACATATTAAAAATATATGAGGAAGAACCAGACATTATCAGCTCCCCTCCATGTCAGTAGATGCTTGGCAATCACCTTACAGATGAGAAAGAGACTGGAAATAACACATTTGCAATTTTATGTAAGGATGCTGAGAATACCATGGACTAAACATATGATTAACTAGAAAGTTTTAAAATAAAAAATAGCGCATATATATAGAATCGGAAAGAGGTAATTGGAATTTCTAGAAAACATAATGAGAAAAAAGGCATGGAAAATTTGATACTCACAGGATATTTTGAACAGGCAAACAGAGAGCAAACTGCTTAACAAATGGGTCGCAGAAAAGGTTTATATTATAGAAATGGGGATTTTTCAGAGATATTGGACTTTTTAGCGTACGAATATAGACTTTTGTTGAGCTGGGGTTAGAGAAAGATTTCGCTTAAATAATGAACAAATGGATAGATACATTTTTTAAGTAAAGAACAAAAGCTTACATGAACTAAGAAAATTATGTGTTCGTTCATTCTTAATTTAACGTAAATAATTATCAATCTCAAATGTTTTTGAATGTGCTTCCAGAAATGTCCCATCCAAAAATGTCCTAAACAACACGACAAAGATCCGACGTACCACTGTACTATTGTAATGAACAACTCTCATTCCTTTCGTATTCCATTGTTGTGATATAAGTTCCACTCGAACAGCTTCTTCCTGCTTTGTTGAACTGACTCTCAAGAGGTTGTTTTCTCCGATCAGTATAATCTTAATCTCTCTCTCTCTCTCTCTATATATATATATATATATATATATATATATATATATATATATATATATATATATATACATGTGTGTGTGTGTGAAAAGTGTATATAAATATAAATAAATATATATATGTATAATCATTTATATATTATATGCGCGGTACTTATTAGAAAGCGCTCAATATCAGAGATAGAGCTAACATATTTGGTTGGATAGATGTGAGTTTGTGACCCTGGGTTTCACGCTTTAGAGATCGTCAGACTGTCTGACGATCGCTAAAGCGTGAAAAGGGTCACAAACTCACATCTATCCAACTATATATATATATATATATATATATATAGAGAGAGAGAGAGAGAGATAGAGAGATAGATAGATAGATAGATAGATAGATAGATAGATAAACCTAGTGAGCCAGACAAACCTACCCAGGTTTCACCTTCGCTGATCGTCAGGGAAAGCTGGCTAAAGAGGCAAGAGAAACAGCATATTTATAGGCGATAATCAAATCATACCATGTGACCAAAGAAAAAGAAAAACAAGAAAAAACACAAGAACACCGGGGTGGGGGTTAAACATTTATTCAACGACTAAAAAGGGAGGGATATTATTTTTTTCTCTCGGATTTATTTGATTATTGGCAAATCAACAATTCGAGCGGTTTTTCGAAACGAGTATAGTTACCTATTACCTATATATATATATATATATATATATATATATATATATATATATATATATATATATATATATATATATATATATATATGCTTTTTACTCTGTAACACTCAGAGTGACTCTTGGGCCATGTACTGAATAATGATCACTGTAAAAATAAATAAATAAAAAGCATATAGTCAAACAGCTTCTTCCCATAAACCATTGCTTTGTGGACCCGACTTCAAAGAGCTTGCTTCCCTGATCACCAAACCTTTCCTTTTATTTTGCATATAGTGCAATTTTCTATTTTTGTCCGTAAAAGGGATAAATAGTTTCTTGTAACCAATCAGTTTTCTGTCAACCCTTTAAGGATGGAAGCGCCCAAATTCACCTTCAAGTTTCACATGCTTAGAGTCAGAGAGCACCTGGATTTACTTAGAATTGAGTAGCACTATTCAATCCTTTTCTCGTGGGCAACATGTCACAAGTCTCTCACTGCTTTATCGTTATTTCCATAGAAAGTGTTCAGACAAACTATATTCCTTAGTTCCATAGCTAAGACCCACAATGCCACATACAATTTAGTGAACGACTCTCATTCTTTTCGTATTCCATTGGTGAGACGTAAGTTCCACTGAAACAGCCACATTGTGGAATAGACTTCCAAGAGGATTCAATTATTTTACACTCTGCAATCCATGAAGACCAGATGCGGCAAACCTCTCCCGGCATTGCTACTTCAACAGAAAGTTTACATCCCTTAGTTCCACCACTTCTTACCTTCACATCAAGGACCGACGCTGCTACACACATTTTAGTGAACCAGTTTCATTCCTTCGGTATTTCATTAGTGAGACTTAAGTTCCACTGAAACAGCTTCTTCATGTGAACCACTGCTTTGTGGAACTAACTCCCAAGAAGTTGCTACCTCATGCACTAATTGTTCAAGTCTAGGGTCAACCTTTATATATCCATAACCTGAGCCTTTTACTCTGTAACCAACTAATTTGAGTGGCTCCTGGGCCTTATACAGATTGAAAAGCATTGTAAAAAAAGAAATAAAACGTACTATATATCAACAAGCAATTGAATAGCACTATTCAATCCTATTCTCACAGACAAAAAAGGCAAGTTTCTCATTGCTCTGTCGGTTATGTTCTTTGTTCCACGGCTAATCCTACCATGCCACTTACATTGTAGCGAACCACTCTCATTCCCTTCGCATTCCATTGGTGTAAACCGTCCTGGGTATGACGATAAACTACATCCGCGTTCTGGGTAAGACGATAAACTACATCCGCATTCTGGGTATGACGATAAACTACATCCGCGTTCTGGGTAAGACGATAAACTACATCCAACAGCAAGGCCTCTGATCAGGAGGTTTTGAGGAGCATGGTACCACCTCTTAATTGCTGATGTTCTCAGTTCCACCTTGATCCGGTGTGGTAGCACCTGTTAGGGTCCAAGCTATTGGTAAATAGTTGACACCTAAACTGGGGTCAAAATACTATAAAAGTGTAAAAATAGGTTTTAATACTTACCAGAAACACTTTAAAAATTATTACCAGCAATACAATTTTAGAAAAAGATATTACCAACTATAGTTTATTTTGAAAGAAAATTTAACCAGCAATAACAAATTTGTCGGCAGGGAAGCAAGCTCTTTGGAGTCAGTTTCACAAAACAGTGGTTTGTGGGAAGAAGCTGTTTGAGTACATGCTTTTTATTTATTTATTTTTCAATGATCTTCATTCTGTACAAGTCCCAAGAGCCACTCGAACCATTGAGATTGATATGCCGTAAAACAAACCAAACCAACCATTGGTGCGAAGTAAGTTCCACTTAAACAGCTACTTCCTACGAACCGCTACTTTGTGGAATAGACTTCCAAGAGGATGCTACCCCGATCACTACACTACAATCTGAACCTGTTCAAAAGTAGGGCAAATCGTTATATTCCCCCACATATCCCTATAAAATGTGCGTCTTACTCTGTAACCGTCTAACTCGAGTGGTTTTTAGTTAGATGTGGCTGCGTGGTTCAACGATACTGAGAGCGATGTTGTCGGGAGTTCTAAGCTCCTGGTAGGGGCACTCTTGACGGTGATGCCGAAGACGACGACCTACAGAAAGCACGAGCAACTCGAAAACACTATCGATGGAACAAGCGGATAAGGATTAAAACATCGCTCAACGGTTAAACCAGCGGATAACGACGGCTACGCATAATCGACATCACTCGAAATTATGACCGCGTCAGAAAACATTTATCCCTTTTAAGTACAAAAATAGAAAATTGCACTATATGCAAAATAAAAGAAAAGCTTTGGTGATCAGGGGAGCAAGCTCATTGGAACCAGTTCCACAAAGCAGTGGTTTGTGGGAAGAAGCTCTTTTAGCATATACTTTTTATTTGTTTACTTCTTACAATGATCTTCATTCTGTACAAGGTCCAAGAGCCACTCGAGATAGAGTTTTACAGAGTAAAAGGCATATTATATATATATATATATATATATATATATATATATATATATATATATATATATATATATATAGGCACGTTTCATTAAAAAAACGATTGACAAGGTAATACGGTTAAGCTTTTAATTTAATTTTTCTTGTGTTCGAACAAGAGCTTTCTTTTCTGGACAAAGGGTGTGTAAGAACTGTTCAAAAGGTATAGCCGAAGCGCTCGGAAATATAAAACATTTGGACCGTATTTGTCGTTTTAATGAAACATGCATAAAGGAAGGATTGCTGCCTAAATATACAACTATATATATATATATATATATATATATATATATATATATATATATATATATATATATATATATAATAAAATTAGATGTCATGTGCCCCTGAGGAAAGCCATGAAATCAAGTGATTCGGTCAATTCCTGGCAAATTCACGCCATCTGCTCTTTCCTTCAGATTTTGTTTCACCTGCAACCAACTCTTGCAAAGGCAAACGGTGATAGGGAATGAATGACGGGAGCAGGTTTTGCTGAAACTCGAAGCTTTTAGCCCTGAACCTGCACGTTGGCGGCGAATTTTGCCATCAACACAATCATCATAAAAGAAGCCATAAAAAAAAAATAAATTAAATTCTTGGATGCCAGATGAAGCCGCTGACGACGATAGTGTGAACATTATTGTAAAATAATAAATTAAATATTCTTTGTTTTTTTTTTTGGTTTTTTTTTTGGTAATCAGCAATATTGTTGAAAAATTCACGGCGGCTTAACTATTCCGAAAGGACTTGCGTTTCTGACAAAAGTGTGTAGGCATATATCAGTGATTAGGCTAAATAACAAGCTAAATTTTCATCCGAGGGTTTTTGTTTTTATTGCTGAGTGTTAAGTGGAATTCCGTTGACTTGGTCTAGCCTGAGTTACTACCAGTGCATGTTTACAATTGTAGCAGACATCTATTATCAGCATTTTGAAGTAAAAAAGGCCAAATATGTTATGCTTTAAAGCCGTGTTATTCCACTTCATAATACCGAACGCATTCACATTGAGAGAAAAACATATCCCATCTGAAAAAGATTAAAGACCTCGATTGCGAAAAAAAAAAAAAACGAAACAAGAATTCGCATATTCTTTACTCTCCAGATCATCTTCGACTCTGATTATTAGTGATTCTGGATTTGGGATTATTTTATTTTATTTTATTTTTTTAACACACAATGAGCGAAAAATAACATTTACATTCTATTTCTCAGAACCAAAACTTTTACAAAATTAGTATTTTGAAGCGTGTCAGCCATTAGACGAATGTTATTGATTATAAAAGCAACATAGATCAAAAATTCGGAGTCACCTCCTGGATTTAATAATTACTAGGATTCGTACCTTCTCTTGATTAATGACCTCCTACTAAGCTAGTATATATATATATATATATATATATATATATATATATATATATATATATATAACTAGCCACTAGCATTCGAGGATGCCCATCTACTAAGACGGCTAGCTAATCCCTACTGCAGACGTTTGCTCAGGCGCATTTGTGTTTATTCAACGCGCACATAGCCAACCTGTGGCTTATACTGTAAATATGCTAAGCAGACTTTCCTTACAGTTTCTGCGAATGAGCGTGTTCTCTAGCGTGATCAATAAGGTGAAGCACGCTCAAGAACTCGGCCACGATGACTTATGACTTCCTAATAATAACACTAAGCTAGTATGCTAAAACTATTTAACCCTTTAATATATAGCGACCAATGTTTTAGATAGATTGTTAACAAAAACTTTAAATCCGAAAGCCATAGTATTACCGTTATTCAGTAAGATAGATTAGGCAAAAAAGTTGGTTAGTTGTTTTGTTTTATGTCATATTAACCTCAGTGGGTCATTTAATGCCAACAAAACTCTTGAAATAGATTCATAGCGATAGTTTGGTAAAAAAAATTGTGTATATATATACATATATATTTGAACCATTTTTCAGTTAATAATATTTTTGAGTACAATCCAACTTTTTAAGAATATATAGCTGCTTTTATTACTGGTATTTTTGTTTTTTAAAGGTATTGCTGATAATATTTCCTTAAAAAATTATTGCAAGTATTTCTGGTATTAAAACTTTTTACACAAAATTAGGCGTTAACTATTTGCCCATATCTGGGACCCAAACAGGTGCTACCACGCCGGGTCTGGATGGACCTGGGAACACCAGCAATTAAGATGTGGTTCCACGCTACTCAAAACCTGATCACAGGCCTTGCTGGTGGATGTAGTTTATCGTCTTACCCAGGACGCGGATGTAGTTTATCGTCATACTCAGGGCGGTAGGCAAAAAGAGCTAATCTTTTTAAAGAAGTTTTATATAGGCTTTTTTTTTCTTTATTCTTATTTTCCGGTTCACACTCCTCCACGGTGTTTTGAATATGAGTATAGGTTTATCTATTGTTTCCTGTAGGTTTCTGCTTCCTTGTAAAGTCTTCCGATTCTTTTTCATGCCCAATGATCTCTTAGTGGCGTTATCGCCTTGCTTGGGGAGAATAGATTAAATATATATATATAATATTACCCATCGGGAAGATAAAATCACCCTGGCCCGATGTGAGCTAGTAAATTCGTTCTGAAAATGGTACGTAATATCTAGGTATTTTTTTTAGGAGATTCTTTGAAATCAAGAGAGTGGCCGCAAACATTTTTCCTTTAGGATATTTGAGGTTATAATTAACATCAAATAAAATATGGGGTTTAATTATTTTTTTTCTGACTCCAAATTCGGACATTGTCCAAATGATGACCTGATGATTTCACTAGGAACAATAATCGTGGTATAAGCATTAATTGGAGACGGGGCTGTGAGGGCCGTGGAAGTGTCAGTCTTGATAGTTTCGACGATGCCTATTCATTATATTTTTGGTAATTGAAGAAAGGATAACGGTATTACAATGTAGGCAGAATTAATTTCAGAATGAGGATCGCGTGTACTCATTATTTCCATAAAAAAATATAGAAGTTAACGGAATGATGTAAAGAAATCTTCGGAATGAAGTGAAGGAAATGGAAAGACGAAGGAAAAAAAAAGATGGAAAAATCAGAAAATCTTAAGAAGTATTTATAACGAACGAGAAAGAAACGATACGAATTAAAAGGAATGAGATAGAGAAGTGAGAAAAACATTCAGAATAAAAGGAAAAGAAGAAGAAGAAGAAGAAAGTGAAAAAAAGAAGAAGAGGAGGAGGAGAGTAAAGAAGAGGAGAGAGGGGGAGAGTAGAAAAGAAGAAGAAGAAGAAGAAGAAAAAGAGAGTAGAAAAGAAGAAGAAGAAGAGAGTAGAAAAGAAGAAAAAAAGAGAATAGAAAAGAAGAAGAAGAAGAAGAAGAAGAAGAAAAAGAGAGTAGAAAAGAAGAAGAAGAAGAGAGTAGAAAAGAAGAAAAAAAGAGAATAGAAAAGAAGAAAAAGAAGAAGAAGAAGAAAAAGAGAGTAGAAAAGAAGAAGAAAAAGAGAGTAGAAAAGAAGAAGAAGAAGAAGAAGGAGGAGGAGGAGGAGGAGGAGAAATAAATGAAAACTTATGGCAAATAAAACGGAATACATTGAGAAAAAGCATTAGGAGAACGAAACGAAAAGAAGAAGGAAAAAGACAAAAGTACAACAACAAAGAAAAGGACAACAACGTGAATATAAGGGGAAGGAAGAAGAAAAGAGAAATAAAAAAGAACAAAAGGAACACGATGAACGAAATATTATATGAAGATGGATAGTACATGGAAAAATAGATGAAAGCATCTCTATCTATAAAAGGCAGGATGTGTATGTGTAACGAATGCACGGCCGCAATTTTCGACGGATTTGCACCAAAATTTACATGCATATGCTCCAAGTTAGTGGGAAGGCCAAGACCGATTTTGCATTTCCCAACTCCCATCGATAGTGGAAATAATCGATTTTTTTCATGCTTCTACGGCAGTTTTCATGTAGTTTGCGGCCATTTTGTACTGGCTAGAGTAAGAGCCTATAACTGGCTGCCACGAATAGGCAGGAAGATTCTATTGGCCAGCGTGAGAGCCAACAACTGACTGACACGAATGTTAACTAGCATGCAAAAAAAATCGATAGCTGCATTCGTCACACGTGGGAAAAATTTAAATCTGCATGGCGCTTTACTCCAATTGGCTCATTCTCTTCCTTAAACTCAACGGTGATTCTGATTCCGCAGAACTGGGTTGGGTATGAAAAATACTTGTTGTTAACATTCTTTTTTCATTTGTTTTTTCCAGTTACGAGTCCTTTTTTAAAGCTGATAGTTTTGTGTTCATTTTGTTTAGTTCTTTTTTCGTAACAGATTTAATGTTTAGTATAAAGCTTAGAAGAAAATCGCAGTGTGAGATAGGCAAGAAGTAAGGCATGTAGCAACATCAGCACGGCAAAGGGAACTCGTTTAAAGGCAAGGAAGGGCAAAAATATTTTAATTCAAGTGATAGCGATTGCTGTATGAGTCGGACGATTTTTGAATCAAGCACGGGCAACGCCGGGTCATGCTGCTAGTTGAGAATAAAACGAAAAGAAAA
This sequence comes from Acanthosepion pharaonis, assembly GCA_903632075.3. Lineage (NCBI taxonomy): Eukaryota > Metazoa > Mollusca > Cephalopoda > Sepiida > Sepiidae > Acanthosepion > Acanthosepion pharaonis. Next base: position 2,763,984 of record CAHIKZ030001324.1, read on the forward strand.
TGTCTATGTGATAAGAAGTAAAAGAAGAAGATAATGAAGATGATGATGACGACGGCGCCGAAGTAGAAGAAGATGATGAAGAAGAAGAAGAAGAAGAAGAAGAAGAAGAAGAAGAAGAAGAGAAAGTGAGGCGAAAATAAAATTTAACTAAATCGTAAAAGGGGGAAAATGAGAAAAAATGAGCAAGAAAAAATACGCATGAAAAAGCAATATGGTAAAAGAGAAAAAAAGAAAGAGAAAAAAGGAAAAAAAAGAAACTAACAAAATAGAGAGAAAGAAGGAAAAAGAAAGAAAGAAAATAAGGAGAAAGAAGAAACAAGAAAGAAAGAAAATAGAGAGAAATAAGGAAAAGAAAGAAAGAAACAAAATACAGAAAAGGACTGAAAGAAACAAGCAAAATAGCGAGAAAGATGGAAAAGAAAGATATCAAGAAAACAGAATGTAGGAAAAGAAAGAAAAAAACTAAATGGAGAGAAAGAAGGAAAAAGAAAATATAGAAGAGAAATAGAGAGGAGGGAGGGAGAAGGAAAAGAAAGCAACAAAAAAGACAGAAAGAAAGAAACAAAGAAAATGGAGAAAATGAAGGAATGGAAAAAAAAAACAAACAACGACAGCGAGAAAGGAAAAGAAAGAAATTAAATAGGGGAAGACATAAAAACAGTGAGCAACTAGAAAATGGATAAAATAAAATAAAATTAGGATATGGAAAAGAAATATTTTTCAAATAAAAATAATGGCATAGATCAAGACGATAAAGAAGAAAGAAAGAAAAAAGAAAGAAAACATGGCAAAAGACAAATAGGAAAGAAAGAAAGAAAAATAAGAAAGAAAGAAAAATGAGTCACAACCATCAACGGCCACTACAATAACTGCTACTTCATTTGTATCTTGAATAAAAGGTGAAGAGCAAGAGAGTGGACGTGAAAGAAACGGAGCAAATATTGAGAAAGGGGGAGGGTTAGAGAGATAAACTGGGAAAGATGAATAGTTTCACTGAAACTCACAGGCAGATTATTGATTTCTAAATTGTATCGTAATTATTATGTTACATTTTAATGTTTTGCCTCTGTACACAATACGACTCTTATTGTTTGTTTTTTCTGTAAGTTTTTTTTTAATTTTTTACTCTAAGTTGTTGGTTGGAATTCGTTTTATTTGCATACTTTGCTTTGTTCCATTATCTGACCTTTAATTTTGATGCTTTTAAAATTGCTTCCTTTTTCTTATTAAAAAAAAGCACAGTTTCTCTAAATTTCTTACATGTAATCCTTTGCCGTTCATTACACTTTCGTTTATAGACTTCGTTTTCAAATATTTTTTTATTTTCAATCCTACCATTCCTACTTATCTGGCTACATTCGCGTTTTATACTTCTTCCTTAGTATAACACTACGTACTAAGCTCAGGTTAGACTGATACAAAGTCGGATACCTACGTGTGGTATACAGTTAGGATCGATCTAATTCAAGTATTGGCGTTCTTACGGAAGTGCTTAATATCTATCTATCTATCTATCTATCGTTTCTGTTTTTACTTATCTCTCAATCGTCCCGTTCATATCGATTTCTCTATTTGTTCTCTTCGTATTTTTATACTTTCTCTCCATTTTGTTTGTTTGGCTGTTTGTAACTGGCTGGCTTTTCGTCTATCTATCTATCTATCTATCTATCTATCTATCTATCTATCTATCTATCTATCTGCATGTATTCAAATCTATCTATCTATCTGATAATCTATCTGATAATCTATCTGATAATCTATCTGAAAATCTATCTGATCATCTATATAAGTTTTTTTTCTCTCAATCTGCCCTGTTCATATCGACTTTTCTATTTGTTCTCCTCGTATTTTTGAACTTTCTATTTTGTTCTATCTATCTATCTATCTATCTATCTATCTATCTATCTATCTATCTATCTATCTATCTGCATGTATTCAAATCTATCTATCTATCTATCTATCTATCTATCTATCTATCTATCTGATAATCTATCTGATCATCTATATAAGTTTTTTTTTCTCTCAATCTGCCCTGTTCATATCGACTTTTCTATTTGTTCTCTTCGTATTTTTGAACTTTCTATTTTGTTTGTTTGTTTCTATCTATCTATCTATCTATCTATCTATCTATCTATCTATCTATCTATCTGACTTCCTATCTATCTATCTATCTATCTATCTATCTATCTATCTATCTATCTATCTATCTAAGTTTATTTGTATTTATCTCCCAATATGTTCTTTTCTGTCTGGATATATTTCTATCTGTTTGTATATTTAATAATTCATCATGTATATCCTTGTATACTTTTATGAGAGTATTATTATGAGAAATCACTGCTTGAAGCGGAGTAAAGATCATGAATCAATTTTCAATGGCAGAATAAATGGCGTCGCTCCTTTTATTCAATATATATATATATATATATATATATATATATATATATATATATATATATATATATATATATATATATATATTTATAGCTTACTGATATACTACACTTGCATATATATTTTGACGAAATTTCATTCGCCTTTGGTTCCCGTTTATGGAACCCTCTAAATTTTATTCAAGTTCATACTAATCTTCCGCTAGAAAATGTACGTCAGTCGTTATTGTAATGGCAAAATTAACCGATTTCATGCGGGAAAATTAGACATTTACTGACCGAACAGTCAGAATAAACATAGCTTTATAAAATGTTTTATTTAAGGGAATTAGATTTTTCTAGTCCATTACATGCAATTCAGATTACCAATTTTCGCCTGCTACAATTTCTTTTAATCATTACAACCAAGCAAGGCAATAAAGCCAGTAAGATATAATGGTTTACTGAGAAAACAATAAAAGGAGAGTATTCAACGAGACATAATCTAACAATTAACATGCATTTACATTTTTTTAAAGATCGTAGTTGGCATAGAAGCAGGACGTCGGAGAGACCCACAAACGAGAAGTGCAAGAGAAGAACTTACCTGCAAAGAACTTATGGTTAGAATTAGCAAATTCAACACTTAATATATGATAGATTGAAAACTAATTTGCCTTCATTCTATTTTTTGGAAGAATTGCCGTTATTTTGGGTGTGTTAGACATATACATTACCAAGAACTGTCAGGCTACTTGGGGATGGATAAAACACAATCTCCCGATAGACTGCCAACCAAAGAAAAGGAACTTCTGTCTGGATATGATGTGAGGTCTTTCATCTTCGAAATTTAATTCACAAGGCTTGGTTCATCCCTTTGTATTAATTTTCAGGTATGTTGCAACGATGCCGCACGTTGGAAGAACGTCTCCCTGGAACGGTATTACTAAGAATGACCCGCCGTTAGAAATAAAGCATTATGGGATTTAAACTCACTATAATGCACATGAAAGTTTGTTTTTTTTGATAATGTGGGCAATTATCACCATGATTATATCAGCATTTATCTTCTAGATACTTGTCCTTTTTTTTTTAAATCTTTTCTCCCCGTGCAAGGCAGGAGTGCCACTAAAAGACAAGGATGTTATGGAAGGTGGAAGAACATGAGGAAGACTTTAGGCATGAGAAAGCCAATATAAGAATAAAAGAATCTGATTCAGAAAGGTGGGAATTTGTGTTGCACTTAAATCTTTGATGATTGTAAGTAACAGGGAAGCCAGAAGCGGTATCAGAATTCCACAGACGAGATGTACCTAGAAAATAAACTATCAAAACAGAACTTACGACTGAATTTAGATACTTCAAATAGTAAAAACGTTGGAACCTAGTGTTGTAACCTAGGAAAGGTTACCGAATGAGGAATAACCAAAACGGAGGTTGCAAATGAAATCGTAATCTTTATAACATCAACAAAATACAATACTCGCCAGCGGAGTGAATATTTAAACGACTGCTAGTGGTAGACTACTTAGACAGCATATTACGATATTTACCTGCCTCCATACGAGGTAGGATGTGGCAAAAGACCAAATTTAATGTGGGGAAATCCGAGCCCGTGGGCTCGAGCAAAAATTGCCCGTAGACCCTTCATACGCGGGATCGGCTATCTGTCTACCACCCCAGAAGAGACTCACACTGTATACCTCAGTATGCCCTACACCAAAACAACACGTTCTTAACTCGCCATTTTTACTACATTCGCCATAATACCTCAAAGTCTCTATGAAGTCCTGAAAACTCCCCGTATATACAACTTTGTTTGGAGGAGGAATTATAGCAAAACATTTAGGAAAATCTGACATTAATGTATATTTACAATGCTCAATGAGGAAATTTCTCCAGAACAGTTGACATGAAAATAATGATAGAAGAAATAGAGGGAAACTATATTAAGACGGTGGGAAAGTGACTGAAGCAGAGATGCCAGATCAGGATCAATAACATTGCAGGAGTATCAGATCATATGTGGCAACAATATACAATGTCCAGTTAAATGATTGATTTTTAAACATGCAATATGCATTCTGGAAGAGAAAGGTTGTCTGGAATGTCAAAGTGAAAAGAAAAACTTTCCTAGCAACTGACCTAGCATTTGATTCAATATATATATATATATATATATATATATATATATTAATTGATTCAAAATATGTTTTTTTCGCTACACAGTTCCAACCATGTTTCAAAAATAGAAATTAAAAACCCCGAATTTAATTTTGCAATTAAATTAAAAGCATTAGTTCCATTTCATCTTCAAGCGAATTTTTCTTGAAGATGAAATGGAATAATGCTTTTAATTAATTGCAAAATTAAATTCGGGGTTTTTTTTTATTTTGAAACATGGTTGGAAAATAGCAAAAAAAAACATATTTTAAATCAATTAATTTATAATATTAATGCTCTGTAAATTTACATTGAGCACTATTTTGTAAAAATAAAAAATATCTATAAGAATACCGGATTTTATATCTTACTGTTCTTTCTTTTTATTTATATATATATATATATATATATATATATATATATATATATATATATATATATATTTCACTCAGTAGGTGGAAAACTTGAAACCAAGAAAGCTTTTCTAAATTTGCTCTTCTGAAGTGCTGATGGAAGGCAAAATGCCCCCCGAAGATGATTAAAGACAGCAGTTCCTTTACGGGGCCGTTAAAATCTAAAATCAATTTTTTGCCCTAGATAATAACTGATTCAATTGATCTTCTAGACCCTTTACCAGTATTACTTTATCGGACTTCTCCGACTGACTATTGAGATATCATTAAATAGCTGTGTCATCAGCATAAATACCGAATGATGATATCGGGAAGGTTTTCTATGACGCTAAGAAAGAAAGTAGATCCAAGGGAGACCCTTGCATTAATGAGAATGGATCTGGAAGAGAGTCTCTCATTAGAGAATTTGTTAAGAAGAATTGAATCAAATCGTAAATTTGGACAACAGCTCCATAGTCCTTCAACTGGCGAAAAAGTCAAGCATCCCTGCCAAATGTCTTTGAGATATCTGATGCAATAGCTCGATCTTCACCGTTTGTATCTAATATTGAATAACTCGGGGATTGACACAGAAAAGCAAAAGCCATATTGGTTGCTTAAAAGATGTCTGTGCAATTCATTTTTGCATTTGTTGCTATTAGAAGAGTGTAAATAGTGTGTTTTCAATAATTTGGTATAACTCATTGTTTGTTATATTGGAGCACGAGTCTAAATGGTCTGATACAAGAACAACTGCTTGTTATTTTTCCACAGTTGCATTGTTTGAGATGATGAACGGTTTATTTAAATGATAGATCGTGACCAGCATCTCGACTTCAGTCACTTTCTCATCGACGTGACATCCCTCTGTCTTTTCTACAAATATTTACAATGCAACTATTCTGACTAGCTTTTCTCGCTGGTGCCTCGACTACATGAATTTAAGCGTGCTACTAGATTGGCAATTAGGCCCCACCGATTTACTGTTAAAATAGCTACTTTACATGTTTTGTTTTTTGTTTTTTTCACGTACTAGCTATTTGTGGAACGCCCTTACGATTTCTTGCTTCCCTGATAACTACAACCTTCAAAAATTGTAATACGACGTAAATCGCCATCTTCTACCTTCTTGAACCTTGTCACTTTTTTGTCCTTCCTTCAATCCTACCTATTTTCAGTCTTCTCGTTCACTTTCTCCCCTTTTGTAAACATCTGCATTCTAGTGCAATTACCGCCTTGTTTGGAATAGAATAAGTTAAAAAGATGATTTCAACCATTTTTTTTTATATCTGTGTTTATAAGCAAAGAAAACGTTAAAAAAAAATTCGGACTCATTTCCTGCATATATTGTTTACGGCCATATCAAGTTGAAACACCGGTTCTCGCACGACCACCCAAGTTAAGCAATGACGAGCCTGTAAATGGATAGGTGACTGTTTGGGAATACCAGGTGTTATAAACATGTATTCGGGTGGGGTAGAGGATAATGGCTCGGAATTTGAAATCGGACAGCTGTGTAACACAGTCCGTTTCGTTATATTCACTTACGCAAAAAATACCCTTGGGAATGGTGTCCACTTCTTTTCACCCCAGCTATGGGTTAATTAGTAGGATTTGTATCTGTGGCTTTAAATAACGTGTAATATGGTGATAAGCTATAAAAATCAATCAGTCTATTCCTATATAGCCCCATGTACATATATATCTTTAGTCATCTATCATTGTGAATAGTGTAAGATTTATTTCTCTTACAATATCTAATGATTTATGTAATTTAATTACAAATCTATGTTGTCTTTTCACGTTCTGACTGATCTAATAAAAAATTGTATCCCAATTAAGAAACGTCGTCACTGAGAAGAAGATGTACGTCTTTTTTCTTTTCTTTTTTTTAAAATCGGTATCACCTCATGCAAGGCAATAAAGCCACTAAGACACAAGAGGTTACGGGGTTTGGAAGAATTAGGAACAGAAACAGTAATAATGAACGGAAAGAGGAAAGTCTAATCAGGAAGACAGTAGATAGCCATTGACATTGCATTTAAATTTTTACAGATTAAAGTTAGCTGGAAAGCATGGAGCCGGAAGGAATTTCCACAAACGAGAAGTGCGGGAAAAGAAGCTGTTAGCATAGAATTTATGGTCACATCTAGCCAGCTAAACAGTATATTGATGAGATCTCGGCCCCAGTTTAATATTGGGCTTAAATTTTTAAAAAGTCTAGGTACCATAGTGAACACTTACCATGAAAGTATTTATAAAAAAGAGTCACTGTTCCGGCGCTGGGAAAGTGACTGAAGCCGAACCGCCAGATCAGGATAAATGATATTAAAGGATTCTTCTTTTGATTTTATCAAAAAGCTCAGACCATATCTGGCAGCAATATTCTAAGCATGAAGGAATGGTAGACTTATAGATGTGTAAGATTTGACTTGTCCCATTTCCTTAAAATGATATTTATTCTGAAACCATCATTTGGATATTAATTTATCCTAATTTCCACTTGAAAAGTCGAACTGATTTTTCGGGGTTTTTGGGGTTTTTTTTTCCCTTAAATAGCCAAGATAGCTGACCAAACCTTTCCTTACAAGTAATTTTTTCGAATCCATCTTGTTGATCCAAAGATACGTCCCTTTGTGATTCGCTTCTTATCTTCTCCTAAACTTTTGCTGTTCAGTAATTATTGTATACACATAAAATGCATTGTATTTAATAAGCTTTACCTCTCTCTCTTTGTCTACCGTATCTTTGACACTTAGATCTAAAACGGAAGAAGAAAAGCCTTAAACTTTTATAGTATTTATGTACTTTTAATATAATATTAACATATCTTGGTCTGTCTGGAAGCAAGATAAAATGATTAAACGTAACTGCAAGAAAAGAGAAAGTATGTATATCATCAAGATAAAAAAAGCCCTATCTGTGGGTTACAAATTGGAGATATCAACACCAAACAAATACAGATGTGTAAATAACTGGGAAGTGTTTTAACAGATAGCATATACGACACCGAAATCAAAAACACGCATTGAATTATTGTTATGGTCCGGTTCCTTGTACCACGGTGATAATCCAAGGTAGAACCAATAAAAAAGAACACGGATATGGAATAACACAGATATATTACAAACAGGAATATATACAGAGAAGTAGAAAGTGTTACTACGAACAATCAGGTTTAGTAGGGAGAACAATGTAGTCTCGACCAGTATCACTATTCCAATGTCTTGTAGTAATTGTCTGAACGCGACTCTGTTTCGGACTGCCTCTGACTCGACTGACTGACTCGCTCTGACTGACTGACAGACTCCTGACGGACTTCACTCCAGACTTCAGACTGAACAGTATTTAGTCACCCCCCCCACGAGGGCATCATGTGGCACAAGGCCGGTTTAACGTGGGAAATTATGCCCTTTGAATCCGTATAAACGGTTTCACTGTTGGTTTACCTCCCCGAAAGAGACTCCGCCCTTCGGCGAAGCCTCGTTCGGGTTCCTCCCCGCCCGAAGGCAGAGAGTTCAACCGATCAGCCGGTCAGCCGGTCGTCCGACTTCAGACTGAGCTCCCTGCTTCCTCTTGAGGCGCAGTATTTATTACGTATGGAATAGTCCATTATGTTATTATGGGTAAGGTCCCATAGCAAATACAAAGAAATATTACAACAGAAATATAATACAAAGAAGTAAAAGTATTAGTAATGCCTATCAGATTTGGTTAGAATGAACTATGTTGTCTCGACAAATATCACTATTCCAATGTCCTTACAATATGCTCTCAATTATCTCTCCTCGTCTTACAATCTCTTTCATACCTCGTGAGAGGTGCAGTATTTATAATGTCAGGAATAGTCCATTATTATTATGGGTAAGTTTCCATAACAATTAGAAACAAAAAAAGAGTGATGGATTGTTATGTGGTATTCTTATATGGGAGTACATGCTGGACAACATTTCCATGGATAAGAAGAAAACTGGAAGCCATTTTGGTTCTACAGAAAGACACTGAGACTTCCATCGATACATTATGAGGAACAAAGGACAGGAAAACGTAATACTTACATGGCATAGTGAAAGCAAAAGAAATAGGGGAAGTCTAATTGCCTGCTCCTATTTCACTGACGATCTCGTCCGCATTGATGACGGTACGGCGTAAAGGGAGAAAGGCTGCTAATGGACTACAATCGGGTGGAAGTTGCGGAGAACTATAATCTCCCACATCCTGAATGTAGGCAACACATAGAAGAAGAGAATAACTTCGTTCTGAGATATGCCTACTTACAAGGAGTGAAGTGTACAAAATTAACTTGACGACCGTTGATGTCATTTCAAAAACAAACTCTCCCCTAAATACTACTTAAGGTAAATTCTTTTTTCTTTAAGGCGTCATGTTTTCTTTAGGGCGTGGCCGTTTATGTCTCTTTACATCTAGTCCCATTACATCTAGCCACCCACGTCCTCGATATACCACCCAGCTCAATGTCCCCGCTCTGCCATCGATTCACACAAATTGGTTCTCTATCTTATTAACAGATTCCTTCTCCCCTTCCTCGTATCTGTATGCTTTGCGTGTATTAAATTTTCCAATCCTTCTTTCCTCGTTATATTTCCCAGGAATCTTAGCTGTCTCTTTCGAATTTCAAGCATGTCTTTGTTGTTACTATTTTGCTTCAGGCAACCTTGTTGTTTATCTATCGTTGTCATGGCTTTCGTAGCTTTTAACATTGTCGATACTGATCTTCGCATTCTCTATTACCAAAGACTGGGAGAACGACAGATTTAGGCATTACTGAAAATACGTAGAAAACTAAGTGATCAAGTATCACGAAGTATTGCTCTCACAATCAGAGTAACAGCTGTCCAAAATCGTTGGTCTAAGGCAGCACGTTTTCCTCAATATTCGAGAATTATTCGTAGTACACGAGCAGTTCCTGGGAGTGTAGTCTCATGCAAGTGTCCAATCTTGGTTTGGTTAAGTTTATAAATTTTTACATGTCGACACCTGTTAGGTTATTAATGTCGAATTAGTACTCAGTAATAATGCGCAAACAGATATGACTCGCTAAGAAGAAGAAGAAGAAGAAGAAGAAGAAGAAGAATAAGAAGAAGATAAAAAAGAAGAAATTCGTTATATCGAACGGGATATTTACTGTTCTGCCATTTATATTAGCTACAGTAAATATCTTATTTCATTGCTGAGATCTGCTATTAATTGCCCGAATATCTCCTGTGCATATATGTTCATAAGCGGAAAGAGTAGTGGGGATACAACATGGTCGTGTGTCGAGTGTATTTTCTTGTTTTTAAGTTTGAATGATGAGGGAACCAAAGCCCTTTGGGGTCATATCTCGAAGCTTGAAGACACTCAATTGAAGTCTATCTGAGCAGATTGTATTACCCAAACTAAAGATATTACTAACAGCATCCAATCTGAAAATATATGAGTTACTTCAATCCAACCTCTTCCCCATATAGTGCACGCTTGGTTGTGATGCATGTGGGGTATAACCTGATCAGACTGGCTGTCATGATTAATATATTGGACTGCGTATATTTGTAATAAGCAGCACATTGTTTGCGTTATCCTTTTGCATTCAATAATAATAATTCACATCAAGATTAGACAAAACACCATTCCTTAGGAATGCTAGTATACCAAGAAGTGTTCTTGAATCAGTATAAAAAATATTCGGCCTCAGACCAATGGTTGTCAACAGCGATTCTGCTTCCATCAAACAATAATAATAATGATTATTTATTTCATAACCAAATACTTCAAGGCATATTCATTAATATGTTAGCATTTGGGAAACGAAATAACAATTAAGTAGTCATTTTAGTTTCATTTACACTGAACTCTGTATAAACTACTTCGATATATCATTTGCTATAACTGCCCATTGACCTTAGCACTACTCCTAAAATCGCACACTCATAGTTTTCTGACTTTTTCTACAAACTACTTTTGTCAGTAGTTAAAAAACAAAGCAAGTGAAGCTCACAGGAAAGGATAATTAAATGTTTCGCTTTGTTTTATTAAGGTAAGAAAATGTGTTTATTAATCATATTTCTATAGATATTTTTTTAAATATAATCTAACATCTAATGGAAACTGTTAAAGAAATATTAACCGTTTTTCTATAAGGAAATAATCCCACACTAGAATTTTTGGCAACTAACAGTAATTAGTATTATTGCAGTTATCGCTAATATTTTTTCTTGATATTTACAAACTCTACGTTTCGTTCAATTTCTCAAACCAATCGATGAAATTTGAATAAGCTTATTTGTTTGGTTTGATTTGTTTGATTCATTTTGTTTTGCGGCATATCAACCTCAATGGGTTATTTAATGCCAACAACATTTTTTATTACTGGTAATATTTTGTTTTGTCAAAAATCTGTTTCTGGTAATATTTTTCCTTCAAAATTGTATTGCTGGTAATCATTTTTTTCCAAAAAGGAATGCTGGTAATAGTTAACTATTTGCCCATAGCTGGCACCATAACAGCTGATACCACCTTGGGTCAGGGGGGACCTGGGAACACAAGCAAATAAGAAGTGGTTCCACGCTTCTCAAAACATCATGATCAGAGGTCTTGCTGCTGGATATAGTTTATTGTCTTACCCAGGACACGGATGTAGTTTAACGTCTTACCCAGGACGATTATTTGTTTGAAAAAATACTTTGAAAAAAAAAACCTACTTCGCAGTTTTTACGCACCCTAGTAAAAATAACTGTACTTTGAGACTCCTTTTAATATTTGAGCTTATCTCCCAAAATTTGGTTTGGATAGATCAAAATATGGACATTTTAGAAGGTGGGATAGAAGGACTAAAATAAGTCAAAATATATATATATATATATATATATATATATATATATATATGTGTGTGTGTGTGTGTGTGTGTGTGTGTGTGTGTGAAAATTTATAGAAAATAGGAAGGAACTGGTTAGGTAAATAATCCAAAGTCCCTTAGTATTTTAGTTATTATTTTTTAAAAATAATGCTCGATACAAAAGTAGAGCATAAATATAATTATTTATTTAAAAATATGAAACATGAGACTTCTTATGTAGCGTTTTGGAATCATATTTTTTTTAAATAAATATATATATATATATATATATATATATATATATATATATTCATTGACCGAACAGTTCGCGTTAATGCCGATTGACATATATGAAGTACTTCCCTTAAAACATTTCTTCAGGAAAATAGGTCCCTCATGTCGAACAATTATTATCAATATTTTTAGAATTGATGTGGGTTTTCTAGTTAAACTTTTGCCATTATTTTCTCTTCTCATTTAAACATCTCTCCATTTTTAACCTGTTGTTGTTTGAAGTCTACAAGTGATTTCGTTTCTGCTATTTGGTAACGTTCTTTGTGATATTGTTGTTGGAATTTTTGGGTACCCTGGTGTACTAGTGAGCCAGCCAAAATGAGCTGACTCATTTTATAGTTTACCAATAGAAGGGTTAACCAATCAGAACGCTCAAAATATTCAATGCGACGTGTATAAATGCGGCCATGTTTTTTTCGAATACTCACTGCCAACCTCTGATATCGAAGACTGAGGAATTACGGAACAGCTGCTGGTGGTATTAGCGATATAGACAGATTCAGTAGAGTGTCTGACTCGTGAGTGTTAATCTTTGACGTTGTTTCATTGAACAGATTACGTAGTGCGCTGTATTCTATATTCATAGACTATGGTGAACATGGCCAACAATTCTATCGCCGGTCTGCGAGATTAGAAAACAGACGACAGTAGACTTCAATGACCTACCGAGTTTATTCATTTCGAGCAAATTTTTAAACATTCTAGAAAAAAAAAACTGTTGTATATAGCTGAGAATTTAGGCATCTCTGAACTTACTAGATCTGATACATGATATCCAGTGCCAAATGTGGCCTAGTAAAGGGCTTCAGTCCAGGGTCAAAATCTAGAGGGGTTTATGGTCATGGCCCTCTTCTCTTACATCACTGATAAAAATAAAAATTGAAATAATATAAAAATAGAGGAAAATTGAAGGCAGTTAAAAAGCTTTTGATAGGAAAATCATTCCTTGGCACTACGTCTTATTGTGAACACGTTTATCCATGTTTGTGGAATCTTTTACCTAATCGTTAGAATGTCGATGCCACATTCGAAGGCAATCACTGAGCTATATGTCGACAGTTATTGATGAAGTTGCGACTTGAATAAAAAATCATATTAGGTATGAGATATTTAATCTGGTATCCTCATTAATCTGGACAAAGATAACGTTACATTTCTAATAGATGAATAAAAGTGAAGAATTTAACACCTAAAGAACGTCGTTAAGGCAAACGATGAATGAGGAGGCAACGAGTAAACTGCGTAACGGTTGTGTGTGAATAAATGTCAGAAAAATGAAAGAGTAACAAGTTATTTAGAACAACAAAAGACAGTAGATAACCATTATCGCCAAAGTCGGTCGGTCGTTCTATCTATCTATCTATCTATCTATCTATCTATCTATCTCTCTCTCTCTATATATATATATGTTTTAAACGGAGAGCTAATCTTATAAAACTTTCAGTTATCTCTTTGGATAAGTCTTGTTCTTATGTACATCGTCTTTGTCATGTTGAATTGATAATGTTAATTATATTTTATGAATATGTCCTGAAGATGGTTTATTAGACCGAAACGTCCGACGTTGACATATTAACATTAAAACAGCATAATTGCATATAAGCATTTTTGTTTGTTTTTTTCCGTATATATTTTTCTTCATACTGTCGGATTTATATCCATATATTTGCTTACATAGATATATGTATATATATATGATTATGTGTGTGTGTCTCATTAGAATTAGAATACACAATTCTTAATTTACATGATACGGCAGTCAACAAGGAAAGTAACAGTACAACATTCAGAAAAAAAAAACACTGTTTACGACAAATAACAATAGGTAAAAATGAAATCAAATATTTATAAGAACAAAAGAAATAAAAAAATAAATAAAAAATTTAACCTCAGCACCATGTCATTCGTTTTTAAGGAAACTTTTATATAAGAGAGATTTCTGTCCAAATACACAATTATATATATATATATATACACTGCGTGCCAAATTATTATTAAGATTAAAATATTTCAAAAACCATCATATCAATTCACACAAAATTTTCACACAATGTTGCCAACACTGACCTGCGCAACCACTGAAATTTTCGTACTGATCTGCGCAAGTTAAACAAACTGGTGGCATATTTGTTATCAGCACGGTGAGCTCAATGTCCAGGACAGAGAAAGAATATAATATAATATAATATAATATAGTAATATATATAATATAATATAATAAACTAATATTCCATGGTTATAATTTATAACATTGGAATCGTAATCACGATCCAATTTATCAGACCTACAAATTCAACAAGAAATCGGAATATATATATATATATATATATATATATATATATATATATATATATATATATATATATATATATATATATATATATATATATATATATATATATATATATATATATATATATATATATATTCTATACATAAAAAAACGTTATTTTAGGTTCTTACATAAAAAAACATGTCAAAATTGCTACACAATTACAGTCGTGTTTCAATGCGCATCATCGCATCAGATTTAAAAGCAAAATACACCCTCTTTTTACGAAAAAACAAAACAATGGGGTGATGATTTTAAGGCTTGTGTACTTAGATCTTCCAATCGAATATATCCTACGTTAGATTTAAAGTAAGAGAAAAAGAAAAAATTAAGAAATTATTTTTCATAAATGGGTCATGATCCGAAGATTTGAAATTAATGGCAGTAACAGACGTTAAACAGGACCGGACGTTTATGGATATATATATATATTGTTTATTAGTCAATGTCATTCCCTAAGAAAAAATGAATTAGCAATGTAACAAAATGCTAGACAAATTATAAGGTTTGTGAGTTTCCTACATTAAAAATGTTATAGTTGATAAATAAGAAACGAATAAACAATTTAAACATATAGTCTTATATATATATATATATATATATATATATATATATATATATCGATGAATTGTTGTTTTTTTATTTTGGTTACATTTGTGGATTATGATGAAATTGATTTTGAAAAAAATGGGACGCATATACTACGAACAAAACTATAAATCTAATGGTTAGTAGCAAATCGATAATACAGTTTCCGCTTTAGTAGAAATCAGTTTAAAAAGCGGTCTTCAATATTTACTGACATTTGATGAGTACAGAAAATCAACGGGCAAGTTTCTTCTCCCGCTCGGCAAATCTCGCGTGGATTCGTTTCAGTCTTTACGCAAGAAATTTAATGAAGGAAATCATATATATATATATATATATATATATATATATATATATTTATATATATATATAGGGGTGTGTGGGGTATGTGTGTGTGTGTGTGTGTGTGTGTGTGTGTGTGTGTGTGTGTGTGTGTGTGTGTGTGTGTGCAGGTATGTGAAAAATAGGAAAAAACACGTTAGGTAAATAATCCAGGGTTCATTAGTATTTTTGTTTTATTTAAAAAAAAAAACAAACAGTGCTCCCATACAGAAGTATAGCTTAGATTATAATTATTTTTTAAAAATATATTCCTTCGCTACATAAGAGTTCTCATGTTTCAAAAACGAGAGCCGAAACCATCAATATAATTATTAAAATTGAATTGAATTAAAGTAACAAGCCCTGTTTCATCTTCATGCGAAAATTTAAGAAATACTCAATTTTGAAATTTACGTATCGTTATAAGCATGTTCATTGGTTACTATAGAAACGGCTGGGTCGATCATTTTTGATAAGGGTTAATTGTTATCCACATATCAGTCACCTTTAGGGAGAGGTCAAGCTGAGGTAGGGTGGGGTGTCTATTTCAAAGCGAATGTTGTTTTTCTTGTACGCGCATCGTAAAGATTCGTAAATTTCAAAATTGGTTATTCCTAAATTTTCGCTTGGGGATGAAACAGGACTTGTTATTTTAATCCAATTTAATTTTAATAATTATATTGATGGTTTCGGCTCTCGTTTTTGAGACAGGAGAACTCT
>CAHIKZ030001324.1:2790000-2792500 GCA_903632075.3 Acanthosepion pharaonis
CTCAGTCTGTCCTATCCATCTATCTATCTATCTATCTATCTATCAATCTCTATCCATAAATCTCAAAATCTCATCCAGTCAGTTCATATCTATCTGTCTATCTATCTATCCTCATCTGTTTTTATCTCATCATCTATCTATCTATCAATCTATCTAGTCATCTATCTATCTATCTATCTATCTATCTCAATCTGTTCATATTTATCCATCTATCTCAGTCTGTTCACATATCTATCCATCCATCTATCTATCTATCTATCCATCTATCTATTTCAGTTTGTTCACATCTATCTATCCCATGTTTTATATCTATATCTATCTATCTATCTATCTATCTATCCATCTATCTATCTCAGTCTGTTCATATCTATCTATATCTATCTATCTATCTATCTATCTATCTATCATCCCATTCATCCCTTTGTTTGTTCATCTATCTATCTATCTATCTATCTATCTATCTATCTATCTCATCTGTTCAGTCTATCTTCATATCTATCTATCCATCTATCTATCTATCTATATATATATATATATATATATATATATATATATATATATTTCAGTCTGTTCATATCTATTTCAGTGTTCATATCTATCTATCTATCTATCTATCTATCTATCTATCTATCTATCTATCTATCCCAGTCTGTTCATATCTATCTATCTATCTATCTGACAGATCAATCATTATGTAATACAATTCCAAATAGTTGCAGTAGCCCCTATTATTGAACACATTCAACATAAATAACAGCTACAACCTTATTTGCTTCAGTGGTGGATCTACTATGAAATTAATGAAGCTGAAGCCTCAGCGACCATAATCCCAAGATGTACCCTGAAGTAAGGATTTTAATGAGCCATTTTAATCAAAGATTTTTTCCGCAGTTCGTCTGAGCACTTTGCGTGGTAGTATTGATAGAGCAGTGAGACACTCTCCACATCCCGCCTGTGAGAGAGAGAAAATAATTGTGGAAAATAATGCGTTTGAACTCTATCAAGACGTCTGCGTAGCTCCTGCCCAAATATGGCAACAGTACACCGTTTTATTTATAATACTCTTAGAAAAGTAGAGGCTAGCATGAAGAGTCAGGTACTTGCTGGAGTGGAACCTGTATCTTTAGGAATTCTACTTGAGGTCCCGTGTGAGTTTAAGACACAATATCTTCGCGAGGCATCCGGTGTAGGAATGTATCCAGTTTGGTTTTAGAGCCACTGAACATAACCATCCAGTTTTTTTCCTTACCTCCTTTCGTTCTCACTTATTTACTGACACACTCTCTCAGACGTAGCCATAAAGATAAACACTGATTAATTACAAAATTAAATCCTACTTTTCATGAACGATTACGTTAAGTTATATTACTGAGTCCTTTAACTGCGTTAGCAAATATCTATTTTCCTGTTATTTTTATTAATATCTTTGCAGTATTTCTGGAGTTCTGGAAGCCAAGATTACGAATGTCAGTTTAATGTTCCTCAGTTATTTTTTAGAAGAGTGTAGAGGAAGGTTTGCCTTACTGATCAATTAACTAGACTTCTTTTGGTAACACACTGACTCGTGTTGAAATTCTCGCAGTATTTAGTATTGTTGACGTTATCGCTAACATTTTTTGTCGGGATTTACAAACTCTACATTTCGTTCAACTTCGCAAAACAATCGATAAAATTTGAATAAGCTGATTTGTTTGGAAACTTATTTTGACAAAAACCCTACTTCGCGATCTAATAATTTGTTTAGTTTAATTTTATTGGGCATAATGGTAAACAATATTCTTTAAGAAAATTTATTTTCTCCTTTTTACCTTTTTAACGGCGTAGAATAAATTCTTAGGATTTCTTACTCTTGAGCATGCAGCATATAACTGACCATTTCTTTCTGGAGCCAAATTCCGAATTTTTGAAGTGTTTGACTTGTGATTCGTTTATAGTTCTCACAAACGTAGGGCGCACTGAAAAAAAACTGGTTTCGTATATATCAAAAGCGATGTTGCATTTTTAGTAAATATGTATTTGTTATTTTAATCATTAAACTGTTGGTTTTTTTTTTCCAAAATAGTGAGAATATTTTGTATGTTAAATAATGAAACTTTTGATTTTTCCCCCCAAAAATAAAAAATAATGAAAATTGATTGTACTAACCTACGCACCTTAGTAAAACCAATTTTACTTTGTACCCACTTATCTGTGCATTCTCGCAAAATTTGGTTTCGATCGATCAGTGTATGGCCATTTTACAGGGTGTGACGGTCAGATGGGGTATGGGGAGTCACAGAATTTAATATATACATAGATGTTATATCTCTTTGCTATCTTCTTAAATCTGTCAAAATTATATCTTCCGGAATTAATTCGCCCCATACTAAAATTTGACTGAATGGACATAATGGAGCCTGTTGGCCGCATGCAAAGCGTTATCTTTATTTAAAATTCCACGCCTAATTTTCTAAGGAAAACATCGTTTATTTTTTGTCCACCTCCTTTCGTTCTCACTTGT
>CAHIKZ030001324.1:2797500-2810000 GCA_903632075.3 Acanthosepion pharaonis
ATTAATATTCTTTCGTTTTTTTTTTTTTTATTATTATTCCATTTAGATTCCTCGACTAGTTTCGACCAAAATGGCCATCATCGGGAGGAGAAATATTTCTGCTTGCTGTTAGACACACAAATATATATAGGGGTGTCTGCATGTGTGTGTGTGTGTTAGTGTGTGTTTATTGGCATTTATATCGCTAATATATAACATCTAAAGTAAATTCGAAAAACAAATCTCTGCTAATCAGAAAGTAAAATTAAAAACAATTCTATAATCTGTCACTAAAGTCAACATTTGCAGTCCACATATTCGTATAACGAGTTGGCTCAGAAGACGAGCTCGTTACCCATCACATTGCAATATGCATTCAAAAGTCTTTGACACTTTAGAGCACCTACTGAAGATTAAAGATACACGTACTTGACCTTTGAGTAGAATTACATTAACTTACCCCGCTGCTGTCAGTGTACAACCAAGGCTTACACAAGGTCACAAATGTAAAAAAATCAGTCATGATGGAAGTTATGTGTGTAGCATTTTGTCCTGTGAGACAAGCTCATTAACCATCACGTAGCTAAGAATTACATAATGATTACCGAACGTCGGTTTGTAATTTAGCTTACGATACGCGCTGTGGTATGCGTCCAACATGCTGTCCGCAATTTACTTTTAACTAGTATATATCGAATATCTTTCTGAATCGAGTGTTTAGTTAACTTTTTTTTTGGCATGGTTTGTTTTGTTTTACGGCATATGAGCCTCAATGGGTTATTTAATGTCGACAAGATGGTAATATTTTTTACAAAAATGTATTGCTGCTAATTTTTTTTTCAAAAATGTATTGCTGCTACTTTTTTTTCAAAAATGTATTGCTGCTATTTTTTTCTTACAAAAATGTATTGCTGGTATTATTTTTTTTACAAAAATGTATTGCTGGTATTTTTTTTACAAAAATGTATTGCTGGTATTTTTTTTTCAAAAATGTATTGCTGGTATTTTTTTCTTCAAAAATGTATTGCTCGTAATGATGTTTGATGGTAATAATTTTTCTTAAAAAATATTTTTGGTAATATTTTTTTTTACAAAGTATTTCTGGTATTAAAACATATTTTTACACTTTCATAGTGTTTTGATACCAGTTTGAGCGTTAACTATTTACTCATACCTGGGGTCCTAACAGGTGCAACCACACCGGGTCAGAGTGGGTCTAGGAACACCAGTAATGTAGAGGTTGTTGCAGGCTCCTCAAAACCTTCTTATCAGAGATCTTGTTGTTGGACGTAGTTTATCGTCTTACGCAGAATGTGTTTGTAGTTTATCGACGGTTCCTTATTTTTTGGGCCGATATATAATTATTTTCACCTTTCTCAAGGACCTCTTTTCTCATTTCCGATATTATTTTGCAAAAAGATGCATCGTGGTATTGAACTATGCAGAAGGTTCAATATTCCAATCGATTTAATGTAGCCATCCCTGATTCTAGTTCAGATGCTACAGAAACCTAAGGCTCTCAAGGTTCTGGAAGTTAAAATTTCCAGAAACTTAAGAAGTAAAATTCACCTCCAAGTTGGGGGGGGGGAGAAAAGCTGTTCTCCTGCAAGACAACTACTAATTTATTGAAAGGTATTGCTGAAAAGTCCACAGAAAGCTGAAGTTAGAAAGCTTACGCGTGACCGATACTCCGCTGCATTTTTATGTGATTGCCTACAAAAGATGCAAAACGTGCAGCAAAAAAAACAAACAAAAAAAAACAAAACAAAAAACAAAGAGAGCGGATACAGTAGAAAGTGTAAACAAAAAGAGAAATGATAGGATGAGAAAATTAAAAAAAGAGAACATGCTGGAAAGAGAAAAGCCGAAGTGAAATAGAAAAGAAAAAAAAAGAGACAGAAAAAGAAAAGACAAATAGAAATAGGAAAGCAAGACGCTGGAAGAGAGTACCACATCTAAGAAATATGAGAGAAGAAACTGTTAACGTAGAACTTACGGTTACATCTATCCATTCCAACTCTAAATTGATGAGACCTTGCTCCATGTCTTGTACTACGCTTAATTGTATTTAATATCCCACCAACGAGCAATATATGTGGCACAGGCCGAGTTTAATGTGGGTTTTCCGAGCCCGCAGGATCAGCCAAAAATATAGCCTTTGAACCCGCCTAGACAGGTTCAGGCCCTGTCTACCTCCCCGGACGAAACCTTGCCCTTCGGCAAAGCTTCGTCCAGGTTCCTCTCTGCCAAAGCAGAGAGTTCAACAGTCATGAACTAGTGCTGGTTACACCGTTCATTAAATCAATACAAAATATAGTACTGCACTTAATAATAGCTCAAATTCTCTAACTAATTTCTATATGTACAATTTCATAGAATCTAGGTACCAATATTTATTTCGAAAAATACACAAATGTGGCACAAGGCTAAAAGTTGGGGAAATAGGAAGGCTGGTCTTCGCTCTGTGTTATCTTAAAATTAGCTACCCAAGATTACTGACTAGTTTACAAAATTCTATCTCCACTTATTCTTCCCCTAAACACCTTTTATATTTTTATTCCCATATCTGCTCTTTTAGAACAAGGCCAAAAGGGAGCATCAGGAAGGCTGGGCTTCAATCTGTGTTATCTTAAACTTAGCCAGACACTATTATTGGCTTTAATTTACGAGATGCTATCCCCCTTAATCTTTCTCTATCCCATTATATATTTTTTATTTTCCTAACCCTGATTTTTAGCACAAATGCCTAAAAGAGAGGATAGGAGAAAGCTGATCTTCAATTTGTCTTATCTTAAACCTAGCTAGCCACGATTACTAACTCAAACATACCACCGTGTTCCTTACATCAAAACAACACTTTCATACTCACCATGTTTAGTACAGCCACCATAATGCCTCAAGGTCTCTATGTAGTCTTAACTAGTTCCTATATATACAATTTGTCCTGGTGGGCGGATAAAAATAACAGCATTTATAAATGAAACCCCAATGAATATTTACAATGAATACAATTTATATACCGGAGAGGGAAGTGATATTTATTCTGAATAATACAGAAATGTGGCACAAGACCGAAAAGGAGATTGGAGAAAGGACGGTCTTCTTCTGTCTTAACTATAACTTAGCTAGCCGCAAACACTGACCCAATCGTACGAAACAATATTCCTTACACCAAAACAACGCATTCATACGTACCTTTCTTACTACAACCACCATAATACCTCTTTGTCTCTATGAAAATAATAACTAGTCCCCATATTTACAATTCGTTACCGGAGAGGGAAGTTCATCAGAACAATTACCATGAAAGTATTTATAGAAAAGACAAAGGGAAGCTACTGTACTGCGGAGGGAAAGTAAGTAAAACGGAGATGCAAGGTAAGGATCAATAAAATTGCAGATTCTTGTTTGGATTTTATCATGATCTCTAGATATATAGCAGGAGCACAAGACCACATGTGGTGACCAATTTGAAAGCAAGGTAGAATGTTAGACTTATAAATATCTGTCAGATAAATTGCATGGTACCATTAGCAGTTGTAGAGTGATTACTTTAAAAATTTTCGATCGGCTGTTTTTCAATCCATCGTAATCTTATTGTCACATTGTATCAATTTTATTTTTCTCTTTTAGAGAGTAGTCCCCACCGTCCAAAAATGGGACAATATGTATTAGCAGGTTATTAGAAAATTTTATTTAATAGGGGATGTGAGATGTTTTTTTTAAATGGCTCTCATGGCGGATTATACATAATGTTATGTGTCCTATTAATTTCAACTGTCTATTTCTGATGTCATGTATAACTTTACTTTTTGTGTTAATTTTCCCTAAAGCCTCGGCGGTGTGATCACATGTTTATTTCATGGTATCCTCAGCATCTTTCTTTGTAATCACATTTCTATTGCTTCATTTTCCCGTCTCTATCTTTGTGGAGATTGTTCAGCATTCACTACCAAATAGGAAGAATGATACTGCGCAATAATTCAGCACGTTTTTCTTTACAGTATTTACATTGTTCGAACTGTTGCCCTCACCTTTATTTTCATATTCACGACGTTTCGGTCTTTATACGCCCCGGCCTTCTTCAGGTGATATAGGTCGGAATTTCGAATCGAACCTTTTATTTCGTTCACCGAGATAAAGTGCTCTAGTTCCACGCGCATGCATCTTCTGGATAACTAAGTTTCAATTATTTCCCATTAGCAACTCAACTCTCCAATTTCGAAATTCCAACGTATATCACCTGAAGAATGCCGGAGCGTACGACGGCCGAAACTTTGTGAATATGACAAGAAAGATGAGGGTAACACTCCTAACAATGTAAATAGTGTAAACAATAACTAACTGAATGTCTACAACCTGTAATTAATAACGATTTTTAAGAAACCTATTATTAATAACAATTACCATCTAAGTCTTTAGAATCCGGCCTGTCCTGGTATTTACACGTAGCTGATGGGGGAGGAGAAGAAGAGGATTCGTAACTTTCACAATTAGCACGTAAAGGGATGTAATGGATTCGACTGAAATTCGAACTCGACACTCCGATTCCTCAACCCGAGCCGCTACTCGTACGACTCATACAGCAATCGCTATCACTAGAATTAAAATATTTTTGCCCTTCCTTGTCTTTAAAGGAGTGCCCTTTACCGTGCTGATGTTGCTACATGCCTTACTTCTTGCCTGTCTCACACTGCGAATAGTTTCTAAGCTCTATACTAAACATTAAATCTGTTACGAAATAAGGACTAAACAAAATGAACACAAAACGATCAGCTTTAAAAAAGGACTCGTAACTGGAAAAAACTGAATGAAAAAAGAATGTTAACAACAAATACTTTTTTCACACCCAACCCAGTTCTGCGGAATCAGAATCAACGTTGAGTTTAAGCAAGCGAATGAGTCAATTGGCGTAAAGTGCCATGCAGATTTACACACACACACACACGCACACACACACACATTCTGCTATAGATAGAGATATCGCAATTTAAAATATATAATATCTATATATTTTTATAAATCCCTCATTAATACCGAATTTTTTCCCCTATAATTAATAGCGATTTTTATATGCCTGTAATTAATATAGGATTTTCGTAAGGTTTTAAAATAGATTTATAAAATAAATCTATAAATAATAACGTAGTTTTTTTTTATAAATTTATAATTATGCCGAATATTTTTTATTACTAGGTCGAGCTAGCTCGAAAATTCCTGATTCTATCACAGCGACCATCATTGTTCTCTATCAAGGTCGGAAGTTCACCAGAAAAAAAAACATTCTGCGTCATAACGTAGTTGGTCAATGTAGGTTGTTCATGGACGACCAAGGCATCTTGTTCCATGGCTAGGTGTTCTGAACAGTAGATTATTCCAGAGTTCTTGTTGTTTTCGCCTGCAGTCTCCAGCAAATCGCATTCTGTGTTCGTGACAGATTGTAGAAATATCAGGGATGTGTTGAGAGGGGTATTGAACTTACACTCTTTGGGTACTGTCACTGGATCTAACCAACGCCTTTATCCACTGTGCCATGTGTCCTTGAGTTCAACACCCGGTTAAGGCAGTGGAGAACTTGGAGAGGGGAATTAACAGGAGATAACTGATAACTGACATCCATTAAACACGGCACGTGGAACTAGAACAGTCTACCCCAGTGAGCGAAATAAAGGATACAGTTCGACATTCCAACTACCTGAAGAAGACCGGAGCATACAAGGGCCGAAACGTTGTAATAAATATGGCAACAAAGATGAGGACAGTAGTCCGAATAATGTAAATAGTGTAAATAATACCTCATCTCAGAAATATAGATACTGAAGAGGTTTTGTTTGGTGACCCCTTAGCTGTTTTATCGAACACCGTGCCACGGTCGCGACAACAGTGTATATTGATAGTTGCTGATTATTTAAGTATATTTATATTTGCTGATTGTTTAAGTTAAGTGTTATTTGCTGAGTATTTGTGTATATTGATAATTGCTGATTATATAAGTATACTGATATTTGCTGATGATTTAGATTTATCGATATTTGTTGATTATTTTTGTATATTGATAATTGCTGAGTATTTAAGTATATTAATATTTGCTGGTTATTTAAGTGCATCGATATTTGCTGATTATATAAATATACTGATATTTGCTGATTATATAATGTATATCAATATTTGCTGATTATTTAGGTTTATCGATATTTGTTGATTATTTGTGTATATCGATATTTGCTGAGTATTTAAGTGTATCGATATTTGCTGATTATATAAGTATACTGATATTTGAGGATTATATAGTGTATATTGATATTTTCCGATTATTTAGGTTTATCGATATTTGTTGATTATTTGTGTATATTGATAATTGCTGAGTATTTAAGTATATTGATATTTGCTGATTATTTAAGTGCATCGATATTTGCTGATTATTTATGTATATTGATGTTTATTGTTAATGTTTAAATCATTGCAAATGATGAACTTCTTTGTCTATTTTAAATCAAATTAATTTTTTTTTCTTTTCTTTTTTGCAGGTGAGTACATGAAAATTGTTGTCCATCCATTAAAGACGTCTACTCTTTTACGCAAACAGAGAAAGGATGATCGAGGCTGTAACAATATACATCATGTAAAACATAAAGACAGAACAATGACGTCATCCAGCCTAATAAGGTAACAAGTTATTAGATGTCGAATTGATATTCACTGGCGGCTTTCAATTAGAATGTTTTTTTTTTCAGTTAGAAAAAACTTCAAAACATACAAAGCGAAGCATGTGCGTTAAGTTGCCTAAAAAATAGGTAGAAACATTTATTTATTTATGTATTTGTTTTTAATAAATTTTCCGGCTCATTCGAATTTATTATTGCCATCTCGTTTATTAAAACCGCATCATTGGACTCGTTAATTGTCTCTTCCGCGTCCCGTCAATGTTTATTAGATATAAAAACATCCCAATTCCTTCCAATTGTTAAAATTCATCGTATAAGGTCCTGCAGCGTATTAATGAGATGTTTTATAAGTTTCTATTTTTTTTTTTTTTTTGGTTAATTATAAAGTTGTTTATTTTTTGCCTTCTTGGTATTCTTAGATATTCTGTGATGGAAATCTATGGAGAGATTATTTTAAAGAATATTATATGCCGTAGAAAAATCAAAGCCAACTAAAAAAAAAATACTTCCTTTAACGAAATACAAATTCAGTCCAGTATGGTCATGCCGTGGAGTTATTTTTCAACTTATAAAATAAGTATGCCAGTTGGAATAAACGTTCCACTTGGGACAAAATAATTTCTTTTATAGCATTGGAGATCTTTACTCATCCTTCTACCTTTGTACTTTTGATTGGAACCAAAATGACATCATTTTTATTCACTGCTTTAAAACTTGTTGGATCGGATTGAAGATCTTCCTTATAAATCAACCTTCAGAATTCCGAGAATAAAATTTAGGTCACCATGTTGTCATTTCTATTTTTCTATCTCGTCTAAAATTCGTGTTTTTGTGGCGTATTGAAAACCATTTTTTAAATAAAACTTCGTAATTTTAATGTCACCATAAAATTACGAAGTTTTATTTATATTTATATTATATATTATTTTATAATAATATCATTTTGTTATTATTTATTTTAATTTATTATTATTTATTTTATTTGATTATTATTTATTTTATTTGATTATTATTTTATAATATATTTATAATATTTTATTTATACTCGCCATTTTCGTACCAGTTTCCACGTACTATCTTAAAGAATTTTTACCTACAACCACAACCAGTTCAACTTAAATTCTTTCACTCTCACAGAAAGCTACCACAAATAAACATACAGGCAACCACCAAACATATATAAAGATGTCTATATCATCGTTATCCCACATAGACAAACTAGAATTATGATAGGAAGACACACATGAATTATTGACAGGACAGATACAGAGGAGGTTTGCTTAACAAATGAAAATTAAACAACACATGAATAAAAATACCAGAATTGTCTTTTTTCTGATGAAGCTAAAATAAAATCGAAACATGTTAAATGTTTCCTATTTGTTCTTTATCCAGTCATTCTGTCGAATTCTAATCAATATTTGATTTATACTAAATGCTAATGTATACTATTTTGTCTAAAATTTATTTTTAGCGGATTAAGAATAATAAGCGGACCGCACTAAATAAGGCGCATTCTGGGGAAATGAAAGGAATAAATTAATCGTCCCAAGATATTTATTTGGTATTGCCGCATTTCAGGGTTTATAGCTCGACCATTGCAGACGACGAACATTTTCGACGCTGAGACAAACAAATATAGAAGCTGATTCGTTTTGCGTCGAGAACGCTTAATTCATCTCTATATAAATATTAATTGGATTTTAGTTTAACGCTTTTTCGGCATACGAAAGGAAAAGCTTAGTTTTCATAGAGCGGGTGTAACCAGTTTTTATATACTTTGTAAATACATCCAGAAATATTTTTGAATGTGCATGAATATATATATATGTGTGTGTTATAGTGGAACAACCTATCACACGCCGACAGTGATTGGTCAGTCTAAAGAGATGTGAATGAGGAGAAAATAAAAGACATAACGAAGTATTATAGTAGCAGTACCACGACGGATCTCCCGTTTTCCCTATTATTATTAAGAACTCTTACTCATTGTACAATGAATCCCATGTTATTTGTTTTACCTCATTCCTGTGTTTAGCGTAATCTTTCCACTCAGAATTACCTCGTTGCTTATATCGTATTATCCACTATATATATATATATAGAGAGAGAGAGAGCGAGAGAGAGAGTTGTATCGTGCTGACATTAAAACATTTTTATGTTTATAGATACAAATATTGAAGTTAACAGTATTTACCGGCCTGAATGGCCGAGAAATTTTCACAGAAAATATTCGTCCCTCGACAGGATTCGAACCTGTATCCTGTACGGAACCGTCATTTAGCTTGACGTGCCTTTAACCGATTTGGCCACAGAGGTGTGTCCGATTATCAAGGTCGAATTTACTGTATTTGAACTTCAATCTTCTATGAATCTTCTATGAATCTCTCACGTACATTCATATCTGCTCATGGCGTATCAAATGTAAACAAATGACGTCACACATTATGAAAGACCGACAATTATTTTAAGACATTATGTGTGTATATATATATATATATATATATATATATATATATATATCGTTTTACACAAGACATAATTATAAAGTGGAAGATAGGATTTCTGACAATTTTCATTGCCATATATTGTAAAAATTTTGGTTAAATTTCTTATTTTCTTGGTTACAGATGAAAATATAAAGAAATTCTTTAAATTATAACTTTCTAAAATTATAGTTTATAATTGTAGTTCATAAACTTTAGATATATAGAAAAACGATGCCGACGTAAACTGATGACGTCGGAGTCAGCTTGAAATCATTTTCGTCTAATTTCAATGTCTCTTTATTTACGACATCACTTTTCCGTTTCTTTGTATCATCATCGTCATCATCATCATTACCATCAACCCCTTGGCTTTTTTAATCGTAGGGCGGATCCGAACGCCGAAGCCACACTAACTCTTTTCCACAACGATCTATCAAAGGCAACCATCAGCAATTCTGGTAGAGTCATACCTGTCCATTGTTTTACATTGTCCAACCTTTTTTTTTCCACTGGCATCCTCTCTTACCTCCACCTTAAACGATGCCTTGCGTGATGGTCTTGCACAGGCTGTAGTGTCCTATAATGTGTCCAAACCACTCCATTTTTCTCCGAGAAGAGGTTCCTGTTGGCCCACAAAACTTTCAACCATTTTCCGCACAAACTGAATGGTTTTATTTTCCCAATGGAAGACACCAAGGAGTTTTCTCATGCATTTGTTCTCAAACGTTTGGATCTTTCTCTCTGTTTCTACCAACGGTGTCCATGCTTCATATTCATATAAGAGAATTGTGAGGTGAGTACGAGCGATTTCTACAGTTTGTACGTTGTTTGAAACCTGATTTTGCTCCACCATATTCTTTTCAATATGTCCATCGCTGACATGGCTGTATCAATCCGTGCAATTATATAATTCTTTATATAAGTAAATGCAGAAATGTTGCATATATATATATATATATATATATATATATATATATATATATATATATATATATATATATTATAGTTATTCTATTTAAAATATGATTCCATCACTACAAAGGAATTAATATGTTTCAAAAACAGAAGCTAAAAACTGCCAATTCAATTATAGAAATTAAATTAATATATGTTGATACAATAGTTGTCAGGGAAAATGAATGACCTAAAGCCCCTTATTAAAATGATTGGTTTTCTCCACATCCATAGAAACTAATATTATGAATGTATGTGCTTATTAAGCTCCGTAAATTTCAAAATAAGTTATTCCAAAATTTGCTTGAAAATGAAACAGAACTAGATACTTTAATTTAATTTCTATAGCTCTAATAATCAAAAAGGATAAAACCAATATTCAGTAGCATTACCTATAAACACGTAAACAATGTGCTGGCCGTGTTTGGAAAATAAAACATTCCAATAACTTTAGACCCATACATAAAAAAGCCCCATATTTAGTTAAAAATAAATTTAAAAAAATAAAGATCGCCCTTGATAATGGCTACATGAATCAGGGAAAGCACTCGGATATGCAGAAATTATGGATAATTTTTACACACTTTAGAAGAAAACACTTAAATAGAAAACTCAACCGCCTTTAAGAACATATATATATATATATATATATATATATATATATATATATATATATATATAGATAGATAGATAGATAGATAGATAGATATGAAGAAAATATCTGGAAAAACAAAACAAAAATCCTTAAAATGCGATTATGTTGTTTTAATATGAATGAAATGTCGACGTCTGACGTTTCGGTTTAATAACCTTCTTCAGAACAATATTCATTAAAAATACAATTAACATAATCAGTATAACTCGACGAAAACGATGGACATAAAAACAAGTCTTATCCAAAACAGATAAATTAAAATTTTAAATGATCAGCTTTCCGTTTGAGCGTGGTCACGTTGTCGTCAAATGGGCGACGCTTTCAAACTTAAGACTTATATTTAAGATTTATATCCATTTATATTTGCTTATCATATATATATATATATGATAGAAGATCATAACTCTCCACAACATTCTTTTATCTCTAAACAACTTTTGAATCTCTCTCATTACTTTTCATTCATACAAACACTTTAGGTAAATTGATCAATGTTTTTTGCTTTTTCTTTTTGTAAGTCTTGTGTGAATTGATTATTTGTCAATATATCTGAAGGTTTAAACATTCAAACATTGTGTACAAAAATTCTTCCGGGCAAAATACAACACCATTAAGCAATAATATTTTAGCCCGAGAACCTTGTTTGTCGCGGTTTTCTTTTCAACATATGTCTGCTGAGATATATCAGCAGATAGATATATCAATAGATAGTTATCTGTGTTTATGTATATACATATCTTTATGTGTGTCAAAGTTAATTCAACAGCAAGAATAACGACAATAATATTGCCCTGATAATTGTCGGCGCGCAAAAATTGAATTATTCTAATATGTCCCAAAGCTAATACAATTTTTATCCTCATTGCAAAACAACGTCATTCGATTGTCAATGATGATAGAGATCTCCGTCTCCTTCTTTCATTAGATTCCAGAATCGCATTATCTTTTTTATTTATTATTGTCCAGTCAATTTGATGTTGTCCTCTTCTGTTTGAAGTGTACTTCTCTTTCTGGTTTTTAATTTAATCCTTTTTTTTTTTTAAAAAAAAAAAAAAAAGCTTTTAGCTTTCAATAAAAATAACAATACAGTCTGCGGTATTCGTTTTATCATGGTGCCATGGCTTAAGTGGCAATATATTCCCCGAAATAATAAAAAAGAATAAGTAAACCCACCTCTCCAAAAAGGAATAAAAAAAAAAAAAACAGAACAAGGTAACAAAGGTAAAAAAAAAATATTTTATTTTAAAAATATTAACACAAGATATTTATTCAAAAACTTATACCTACAGTGTAACCCGGATATAAGAGACCCGGATATAAGAGAAACCCGGATATAAGAGAAATTTTATCTGGTTCCAAATTAGAGCCTGTGTTAATGTATATAAAATAGACCAAACCCGGATATGAGAAACCCGGATATAAGTGAGATTTTATCTGGTCCCAAATTAGAGCCTGTGTTAATGTATATAAAATAGACCAAACCCGGATATAAGAGAAACCCGGATATAAGAGACTTCTTCTCCGGTCCCGACAACTCTCTTACATCCGGGTTACACTGTATTATTAAATTTATCCTTCCTGTGTCACATGGTTTCAGCGCCAAGAACATTTTCCTTAAATAATAAAAAGAAAAAAATATACTCCCTCACCCCTCCTACCAAATGCATAAAAAATATGGTAACATTTTCTAAAATGCCGCTGAATATTAGTAGAAGGTTCACAGAAATTCTTCAAATCTTATTAATTCCTTATTTAGAT
>CAHIKZ030001324.1:2815000-2825000 GCA_903632075.3 Acanthosepion pharaonis
TTCAGCCTCTCTTGTAAATTTCATTGAACAATCAGATGTCACTTCATATGACAGGAAACTATATAGCTATTAATAAGAACATTTGGGATTAAATTATCCAAAATTTCACAATTCTCTCGGCACTCCTTCAGAGTAAACCTATTAACTTTTGAGCCACTCCCCGTACTTGGGAAGAAATAATATAGCTGTTAATAATAAAAGTTTAAATTAATGCATGCAAGATTTCACAACTCTTGCCACACTCCTTCATAGTATTCCTCTGAAGCGTTTAAGCCCACGCTCTTCATACCCAGAAAGAAACAATGCAGTTATTAATCCAAATAGTTGAAACTAATGCAGACAAGATTTCACAGCTTTAGAACCACTCCTTCAAAGTCAGCCTATGAAGCTTTTCAGCCTATGAAGCTTTTCAGCCTACCCTCGTTTTTTTTTTCTTTGAACAGTCAGATGTCTGTTTACATGCAAGCAAACAATACAGCTATTAATGAGAAGATTTGAAATTAACCCAAGCAAGACTGCACAGGTCTAACACCATTCTTTCATAACCTATGAAACTTTCATCCCATCCACATAATTTTCTTTGAACAGTTTACCTGCAAAGAACAATGCAAATACTAATAAGAAAAGTTGAAATTAATACGAGCAAGATTTTACAGCTCTAGCATCACTCCTTCATTGTCAGCCGATAAAGCTTTTCAGCCGAGTCTTGTATTTTCACTAGGAATTAACGCAAATCTCAATATTAATACAAGTCTTTTATCGATACAAACTGAAAATCACTTATATCGAAAAATGAATTAGATTTTTGGCAAATCGTATCTCAATGCCAATTCTGTGAAGTGTAAAAGGTTAGTTGGGAGTCAGTCATGGAAGACGAGACAATAATAGGATCATGAATAAACTACAGTTTACTCATTTGTTTACAACCGAGTAACGCGGATAACTGTATTAATTAAATTGTTCGACACGAGAGTATTTATTTCACTGTTGTCTTTTTTAATTATTTTGTTTCCATTCTGTTATCATTCTGTCAGCCGGCAGGAACTGTCTAAAAACCTTACTAACATTGATTAAAACAAGAATCGCGATATTTAACGGAAAACCAATCGAGTCTGTTCATTTAATTCGATGACGAAGTGCATATTTACGTATACTAATCGACGGTCAATACAGACGCAACCACAATAAACTAATAAAGAAATTCTAATGCACATATTTTAGAAGTAAACACGAAACTTAATACGCGGGAAAATGGTCGGAACAAGGCTCTGAAATGTAGAGAGGCGTACAGATATTACATTGATGCAAAATCTTCGGAGACGTATATTTTGGTGACGGGGGAAAATGCATCAAACAACGGTTACAATTTATATCGCTAATGATAAAGAGATTCTTGGCTTTAAATTTAAATTGTAAAACATATGACTTCCTGCCTATTTAGAATGCAAGACGTAGCTGAACACATTCAGCGTTCAATTGCGTTTGATATCATTTTAGTTCCTATCAGTTTTGGTAAAAAAAATCATATTTTATCATCATTTGTTTTGTCAAGAAACGTAAGATGTTATATATATATATATATATATATATATATATATATATATATATATAAAGTGAACATAGAAGTCAACACTTAGAGGCCTCTAAGTGATGACTTCTATGTTCACTTTTATATTTACACACGCTGTATCTCTGATATTGAGCACTTTATTCCATAAATATAGCACACCTTAAGACTATATTTCTTTATATATATATATATATACATATATATATATATATATATATATATATATATAATTTTTGTTTTAAAATATGATTCCTTCCTGATGGCGAAGGAATCATATTTTTAAACAAAAAATATTATTATAATAAAGCTCTACTTCTGTATGGAGCACTGTCTTCTTAAAAATAAAAAACAAAAATAATAAAGAACCCCGAATTATACTTAACGTGTTCTTTTTCTATTTTCTGCATACCTGAGCACTTACATATATATATATATATATATATATATATATATATATATATATATATATATATATATATATTACCTTCATCTTAGCATGTTTGGTTTAATAATAAACAAATAAATTAGATAGCTGTTTACAATGCATAGATCTACTTTTCTGACACTCCTGTATATCAAACAAATCTGTACAACTGCCTCACTACAAAATCAAAGCGAAACTTAGTTTCTTATGCAAACCAAGCCTACGTTTTGAATTGTAGTGCGAAACAAGCGTACGTCTACGTACTCCGCTCACATGCAAACGAAGCATGTGCCAGCCCTTTTGATGCTTATACAAATCAATCCTGTGTTGAATCCCGGCTAAATCAAACCTCTTCGTGCACACCAAACCTACGTCAAACGTTTCGACGGTCGTGTGTGAACCACTCTCTGCTCTTGAAAAGGACTTCCAATCTAGTGCAAGAAAATGCATCGTGAATGCCTCCAAAACAAAACTGCTCTCATTTACCCGCCATAGAGAAACTTTTCTGTCTGCCATCAACATGGCTGATTCTGGACTCCTGCAGAGCAACACACCGCGTCTTCTTGGCCTCTCGTTATCAACTTGACTTGAAGTGGAATGACTACATCAAATCAATAGCTACATCTACTGCAAGGAAAATTGGGTCACTGTGTCGTGCCAAGTTTCCTCATTTGAGTCCATCTTGCACATTAACAAATTTACCATTTGTCTGTGCATTGAATACTGTTGCCATGTTTGGTCTGGTATTCCTGCTACTGAACTCGAGTTCTTGAAAAATCCAAAGAAGGATCTGCAATGTGATCGATCTTGACTTGGCATCTCGATTTTAGCCACTTTTTCACCGACATGACAGGGAATCCCTCTGTCTTTTCTATAATACAAATCTTTTCATTTCAACTACTCTGACTAGATTTTTCCCCCTGGTGGCCGGACAAAGTTCATGTATTCTACAAGATTGGTCCCACACATTTACTGTTGGATCAGTTAAATGTAACTGTCACTTCTACTCTAACAGTTTCTTTTCTCGCACTTCCCGCGTGTGGAACTCCTTCCCGTTTCCTTGCTTCGCTGATGACTAAATTCTTCAAAAATTTAAATGCAACGTCAATCGCCATCTTCTGTCTTCTTGAAACACGTTCAGCTTTTTATCCGTTCTCTGTCTCCTTATAACCAGTCTTTTCTCTCACCTTCACTCCCTGTAAACCATGAGTACTAGTGATATTCCTGTTTGACTTGGCGGTGAAATGATTAAAAAACGAAACAGAAAAATGTCTACTATGTCTACATTTTTGACGCTAGGCTAAACCAAACCTCTATGTAAGCTTAGTTCAAACTTCGTGCATGGAGTATTGCCGCCAAATATGGTCTGGACCCCTTTCTGTTTGCCTCGGGGTTCTTGATAAGATCCAGACGCGGATATGCAATATAATTGGCCCTGTTCTGGCATCTCGTCTACAGTCACTTTCTCACAGACACGCCGTCGCCTCTCTCTGTCTTTTTTACAAATACTTTCATGGTAATTGCTCCGAGGAGCAGTATTCGCTGGTTCCCAGACTTCAGGAATTCAAGCGCCCTACGAGGCTGGCATTCCGCTCTCACCCTTTCACTGACGAAACTATTAAATGTACCCATCTCTTCTACTCCAATAGATTCATATGTCGCACCTCTCGCCTGTGGAACTCCCTTCCCTATTCCAGTTTCCCTGAGAGCTATAATCTCCAGCTATTCAAATGTAATGTCAATCGAGCTCTCCAGTTGCCTTGATCTATCCACTATCCTTCTCCTCATCTTTTCCTCTATCACTTCTATCTGATCTTGTTCCAAATCTTCTGTAACCCCTTGCATCCTAGTGGCTTCCAGCCTTGCTTGGGATGAAAAGCTTAAAAAAAAACAAAACAAAAAAAAAACCTATGTCAAAATTTTTGACGTGCGAACCAGTGCTACCTGTCTGTCTTTCTTCCAAGCCATACCCGTGTCTAACTTTTTGACACTCATGAAAATCAAACTTATGTGTATCTTTATTAAATTCCGCTTAAATCACCCATATATATATATATATGTGTATGTGTGTGTGTGTGTGTGTGTGTGTGTGTAAAAAGGGTATATAAATATAAATAAATATATATGCGTATAATTATTTATCTATTATATGCGCGGTACTTATTAGAAAGCGCTCAATATCAGAGATAGAGCTAACATATTTGGTTGGATAGATGTGAGTTTGTGACCCTGGGTTTCACGCTTTAGCGATCATGGAATGGACAGAGTCCGACAATTATTTTAAGACATTTTTATGTTTATACATTCTTTTTATAGATACAAATATTTGAGTAAATGCTCTGTTTATAATAAACAGTATTAAACAACATTTACCGGCCTGAATGTCCGAGAAATATTCGTCCATCGAGTTTAAATGATGACCCAATCTAAACAGCTAGGTTGGTTGCAATGCTTTGCGATGAACTACACCAAAATTCTCCTCCTACTACTACAATCCGAGGTTTCTCATGTGTGTGACGTTTTTCTTTATTTTCGTGCCTGGCAGATCTTTCTCTAACTTTTTGACTGATGAGTAAATCAAAGCTATGTCTACCATTTTGACCTGCGGATAAACCAGGCCTATGTCTATCGTTTCGACTCTCAGGTAACCAGAACTGTTGCTTACTTTTTATTCTCGAGCAATCCAAACTTATGTATAACTTTTTGGTTCTTGTGAAAGTCAGTTATGTGCCATGCGTGATACACACTTAGCCGATCATGAATCTTTTGATACATGACAGACGTGGCAGTCTTTTTTTCCCGCAGTAGGTTGCCATTTCTTTCTGTGGTTACCAGTTGCCATCCCAGGCTATAGAACCCGGTTTACCCATAGCTGGTTGTGGGGGAAGAAGTGGATTCATACCTTTCCCAAGGGTATTAGCACGTAAGTGAATGTAATGGATTCGATTAGAATTCGAACTCGACTCTCCGATTCCTCAATCCGAGCTGCTACCCAAACGAATCCTGTATCTAAACCAGTATCCCATTTTTATTCTTGTCCAAACTACACCTATGTCTACCTTCTTGATCCTCGTGAAAACCTTACCACTTTCAACATTTTGAACTCTCGTATAAACCCAAACTATATGCATATTTTTTCACCTTTATCAGGTGAAACAAACCTCTGTCTTTCTCCTGACTCTCGGAGAAGTAAAATCTATCTCTGATCTTTTTTCATTCTTGTGCAAGCGAGACCTACACCTTTTGCAAATTAATTGAAACAAAGGGAATAATTCCGTTGTTATTTACTTTTTTCATATTTTTCCAATGAAACATGACCCACTGCAAATGTCAGTACATCGTATGTCCATTCCATAAAGTCATTCTTTGCAGATTGACAGCAGATTCACGATTGGATTTAAGTCAGGAGAATTTCCGAGCCAGTCTATAGTTCATCGATATGTTCCTAGTAAGGCTTGATTTATGCTCGTGCGGCATTACAATTTTCGTGCGTGTCCACGGAGTAACGTCCATGGCAGGCAATAGCCAAAAGGCAACTAATCGAAAGTCGAGACAATAATGTCTAGGCATGGTGACAATCTGATGCAATCACGGATGTTAAATATTTTTCTAAGCCAAACAAATTTCGTCATACACCCCGAAAATAGATTCATATTACTGCACACCACTGTATATGACCTAATCTGAGGAAAAAAAATAGAAATCGATTACACCCTGCCACACCAGTAGGTCTAAAACTTACCGTATGGTGAAATGAATTTGCACAAGGGTGTATGTGTACTTTTTTGGCTCACGTACAAATCAATCCTATATCTAATTTGTTGACTCTAGTACAATCCAAACCTATTTTCCCTTTTTATTTTCCTTCAATCAAGCAAAAATTTAATTTTGAGTTTCAGATAAACCAAATCTATATATGGCTTTTTCATGCTCATTGAAACCAAACCCATGTTTACTTTTAAACTGTACAAAAAATCCAACATTAAATAACCTGAATGATTTCGATATACCGGAAGATAGATCAAACAAAAGCAAACCAACTTACATCGGTTAAACGATTATAACTCTGATGACGTCTCTTCTCAAGACGGGCTTATTTTCCATTGCATCATTCGATTAATTGAAATTTATATATATATATATATATATATATATATATATATATATATATATATATATATATATATATATATATAGTTTTAAGATCTGCTATATTTATGGGATCAAGTGCTCAGTATAAGAGATAGAGCGTATGTAAATATAAATATAAAAGTGAATATTGAATTCAACCTTCAGAGGCGACAGGTAGTTTCATGGTAGACGCAATCGTCAGGCAGCGAGTGTTGGATTTTTTTCTCGACTATTTATATATATGGGTCAGTTGTGAATTACGGGTAATCCATTCTGGTGGTTATTTTGGCAGGAATGGCTTCTTTATTTATTTGGGTTAATTTATTTTATTTGTTTTTTATATTCATTTTTTTTATATATTTATTTATTCTTTTCGGTTTAAGATGTTTGTTAACTTAGTAAAAAATAGGAGATTTGTTTAGGTCGCTTATTTAATAGTTTGTTTTGGTCTGAGAAGATAAAGCTATTTTTTAGTCCAATTTTAGGATTGATTGCCGTAGTCTATTCTGTGATTTGGGCTGGGGATAATTTTTAATTTGTTTATTATTTTATTCTATATATTTATTTGGATTCATTATTTTTACTTCTTTTCCCTTATTTACGTTTAATAAATTCTAACGGTCGAGAAAAAAAAATTAAAAACATGAAACAGCCTGTCGCCTCTGAGATTTGATTTCAATGTTCACTTTTAATTATATATATATATATATATATATATATTGTCACTATAACATGAGGGGGTACAGGAATTGTAAGTGAAGCTGAAAGAGATTGAGAAAATTGAGGATGGGGAGGACTGAAGAAAGGATAAATAAGGAACAGAAAATGGCGACAGACGTTGCATTTTATTTTTTTAAGCTTTTAGTTTATCAGGGAAGGAAGTAATCGAAAGGTATTTCTGCATGGGGAAGTGCGTGAGAAGAAAATATTAGAATAGAAGTGGCGGTTGCATCTAGCTAGTTCAACAATAAAACTGTGGGACCTAGCTGCCAGTCAAGCAAAACGCTTGATTCTGGCGACAAAATTTCTGGCACTACACAGTGAACCAATTTACCTTGTAGTAGTGGAAGTGTTGGATTCGATATAGTCACCCCACTTCATGTCAGTGTAAAAGACGAGGCCAAGAAGGCGTAGTCTGTTGCTCTTTTATGCTGAAGGCAGGTAGAAAAGGTTCTCCGGGGTGATGAAATTAAAGCAGTTTCTTTTGGAGCCATTGAAGTGTACAAACCATGTACCAGTTAACCATTGATCGTTAGGTTTACATAGATCTATCGGATTTGAGTAAATGAATAAATGGTTGTATCATCTGTATAAATAGCTAGCTGATATATATATATATATATATATATATATATATATATATATATATATATATGATAAATTAACTGATTTAAAATATGTTTTTTTCGCTACACAGTAATAACCTTGTTTAAAAAATGGAAGCTAAAAGCTTCAAATTTAATTTTGTAATTAAATTAAAAGCATTAGTTCCATTTCATCCTCAACTTATTTTTTTAAATTTACTGAGGCACAGAAAAATTCATAATTCAGTGTTCCCAAGGATACAGGGAAATCCAATCATTCCGACAAGGGGTGTTAGCGTGTTCATTTTTATTTTTTTTGTTGTATCAGTTATTAGTCACGTTCGAATGCTCTGTAAATTTACATTGAACACTATTTTGTAAAAATTAAAATATCAATAAGAACACCGGAATATATATCTTACGGTTATATATATATATATATATATATATATATATATATATATATATATATTTTTTTTTTTTTTTTTGTGTGTGTGTGTGTGTGTGTGTGTGTGTGTGTGTGTGTGTGTGTGTGTGTGTGCATTTAAATAAATGTCTGATACGACAGGACTTATACATATGTATAGATAGATAATAATAAAATATTACTATGTGTTTCTGGAGTCTCCGATTTTTTTTTAATTAATTATTACTTGCTCTGTTTATTACATTGAGCTCTCAGGATTATCAATATTATATATATATATATATATATATATATATATATATATATATATATATATATATCTTTGTGTGTGTATTTAAATAAATGTCTGATACGACATGACTTATACATAGGTATAGATAGAAAAAATATAATATATATATATATATATGTGTCTGTATGCGTGTGTGTGTGTGTGTGTGTGTGTGTGTGTGTGTGTGTGTGTGTGTGTGTGTGTGTGTGTGTGAAGAATGCCGGAAGAATCTTAATGTGTTTTCTGTTTTGTTTCCTAAATTGTCGAGTACTCATCGCCCTTGCAAGAGGCACCAATTACATTTTCGCTGAACTAAGGAATAACTGTGTATCACTAAAGGGAATATGTTCATTGGTGCAGCATTTTTATGCATAAAACCGTTTCCCTGATTTCAATTAAATATATTAGAGTAGATAAGAAATGATGTATTGATTGTTGAATAATAGAAAAGGAATCAGATAATTCAGAAACAAGAGAACTTGGATAAGATTAGCAAATGTCTTAGCAAATTGTCGCCTTCAGTGTTCGGTAGCATTCTGAGCTGAAGCCTTAAAAACAGCAGTTTCATTTTTTATCAGTTGGCAACCCATTAAAAAGAAAAACCTTCTGCCTATAGGTTTCTATTTCCAAAATAAATCATTTGTCAAAATTAACCTTTTTTTTTTAACAGTAACTTCTCAATACGACTGAAAAACGTTTATTTTTTTTTAATGCTTCATATTCGGAATTTTATCCTTCTAAATTTTGTGTTGTCCTGATAGTTACTGCCGATGTTTAGTTGTTCATGTTCCAACACGTTAAAACACGTCAAATTTATCAACAGATATAATATGCTTAAATTTCCGATTAGATCACACTTCAAACTATATCTTTAGAACGAAAGTTTAAAGTTACTTAATTCGTGTCATTTTTGCATCCCTGTAAAAAAAATGGACGATTCTAAGATTCATTTTAGATAATTGATGTGTTTTTTTTTTTAACGTAAAGGTCAAAAAGCCTCGCAAGCAACGAAAATATATATGTGCTGTGCACGGAGAAGGAGCTTTTACTGACAGAACTCTACGGAAGTGCTTCGCTAAGTTTACAGTTGGTGATTGTAGCCTTATTGATGAAGGAAGCACATACAGGCCCCCACCACTACATATGACGATTAATCAAGGTATTGCTTGAGAATAACCCGCATTACATAACACGGGAATTGGAAGAAACGCTAAATTTAACAACATCCACAATCCATGAGCACTTAGTGAAGCTTGGTTACTCAAATCGCTACGAGCGAAAAGAATCTTTTGGATCACATTTTATATGTTATTTTCTGTAGAAATGCAATGAAAATGCATCCTTTTTTAAGCAAATTGGGACAAGTGATGAGAAATGGATCGTTTACAACAATGTTCAGTGAAAAAGATCATATGGTTAAGCGACATAAGCCAATTTTTAACCACCGCAAAGGCAGGTCTTCATCTAAAGAAAGTCATGATGTGCATCTGGTGTCGATTGCAAAGGGATTCTGTACCATGAGCTTTGGCTAAGTAACCAGTTAATTGATTCTGAAAGGAATGGCTCGCAATGGTGAATTAAAGGCAGCAATTCAAGAAAAACGGTCAGAATTAACGATAAGAAAAGTTGTTATTGTTCATCAGGATAATGCCAGACCTCATATTTCTTTAGCGACCCAACAAAAATTATTGAAGCTTGGCAGGGACGTGTTACCCCACCCACTATATTCACCAGACATTGCTCCTTCGGATTTTCATTTGTTCAGGTCCATGCAAAATAAACTCAGTGTAAAAAAAAAATAATTCTTTGGATGACATAAAAAATACATCTTACTGAGTTCTTTGCCGAGGAACCACCGAAATTCTGGGAAGTT
>CAHIKZ030001324.1:2827500-2832500 GCA_903632075.3 Acanthosepion pharaonis
TAAATAAAAGTGTTTTGTAAATAAATATACAGTTTAATAAAATGTATTATATGTTTTCTTAACTAACTGCAAATAAATGTATTTTAAAAATATCCCTACTTTCACAAACACTTCATGAAGCTAAGTGTAAACAGTAAACGCAACAAGGTTGTTGTGACCGAGTAATTGGCTAAGAAATATCAAAACAAGAGGCTACAGAAAAGTTATGTATTGAACAGTAAATACAACAGAATTGTATTATACGACTTGGGAGTGTGTATCAGTTGACCAGCGTTCAGTCTATCACTGTTATATTTAACAATCCACCCACGAGGGATATATATGGCACAAGGCCGATTTTAACGTGAGTCATCAGAGCTCTTATGTTCGGTCAAATATCCCCGTAGAACCCGCAACGGGTTCGGGTCTGTCTACCTCCCCGTATAAAACTCTGCCCTTCGGCACACCATCGTCCGGGTTCCTCTTTGTCCAAGGCAGAGAGTTCAACAGGAGCTGCGAACTATATAGTCACAAGGGTGTATGTGGCACAAGGCCGCTTTATTATGGGTAGTCCAAGCCCGTAGGCTCGGCCAAAAATATTCCCTTTGAACCCGCCTAAACGGGTTCAGGGCCTCTCTACCTCCCCGAACGAAACTTCGAATCCACAAGGATTGAATATGGCACAAGGCCGGTTTAGTGTGG
The DNA here is from genome assembly GCA_903632075.3 of Acanthosepion pharaonis. Classification (NCBI taxonomy): domain Eukaryota; kingdom Metazoa; phylum Mollusca; class Cephalopoda; order Sepiida; family Sepiidae; genus Acanthosepion; species Acanthosepion pharaonis. The sequence goes on from CAHIKZ030001324.1 coordinate 2,828,182, forward strand.
GTATCCCCGAGCCCGTAGGCTCGGCCAAAAATATAGCCTTTTTAGAACCGCATTGACGGATTCAGGCCCTGTCTACCTCCCCGGACAAATCTTTGCCTTGCGGCAAAGCTTCGTCTGAGTTCCTCTCCGATCGAGGCAGAGAGTTCGACAGAAATGAACAGTCTAGCACTGTTCTCTCGAGGCTTACTATTCTTACTACTTTATAGTAAGTGGAAGAGTCCATAATAGACTCATTAGAGGGAAGACACTAAAACAAAGGTTGACTCAACTGGACACGGGTGGTCTAGTTACTATATAAAATACACTGTAGAACAGGTATGAATTATATAAAAATATGTATGCTGTTGGTACACTGAATGATTTTAAATCCCTAAGCCGGCAAATAGCAAAATGTTACCGACCCCTGATATAACTGACCCATAGAAGAAGTTAATGTTGTACCTGTGACGGCATCATTGTCGGATTATTCAATTTGAGTTCTTAAAAATGATTGAAACACTAAATGCACATTTATGCTTCCGGTAGAGTGGCACCTCCAGGCGGTGTAATGGTTATAAAGCTTGTCTCGTTAGAACAATTACGACTGAGTAGTGAGTTCGATCCTCACTGGGTGTCCCTTTCTTTCGGCCTTGTGCCACATCTAAACTACGCTTGGAAAATCACTAGTTTGCCGCGAGCGGAATGCTCCTTCTACAGTGAATGTCGTCTTGCTCTGAGACGCCTCTTACGGGGGTCGGATGGCCTCGCCAACGTCCAGGCGTTGTCTTGTAGGGCATTATATCGAGTGTTAGTTAGGGGGTCCGTTCATGATGATCTGACTGACGAGCTCGGTTTTACGAGGCAGGAGGCTCGCTCGATCTGGCCTTGGGCTCCCGGGTTGAAATATCTCAATAACGATGAGGCAACCCTCACCTGGCTGATGATAGAACTATTGTTGGTATGTTTGGGTCCGTGTTTGTGACTAGCTAAGTTTAGAATTAAGACAGAAGAAGACCGTCCTTTCCCAACACCCTTTTTGGCCTTGTGCCACATTTTGTACATAAGTACAAATAAATATTTATACTTCCGGTAGAGTCAACGTGTCCATTAGAGTTTGGTTGAAAAGCGCCCTCCATTTTCCATTCGTCAACAGAGAAAGCATATTGTTCTTCAGCAAGAATAACAGAAAAAAAGTATTTGAAGACTATTGGTCTGTTTTAATCCACTTGTCATATTCACTTGGTCTGGCCACAAAGTATCGTTGCAAACCGATTTCATGGGAAACACATACTTGTAATAAAAACCAGATTCAAGAGTTCATTGAAGCTTTATTTTATATCGAAACCTATGTAATTTTAATCGAGGTATCGAAGAACTGTCTGATACGTAACAATAAATCATTGCAAATAAATGTGAATATCTAAGTGAGTAAAATATTGTTGTAATTCACTTTTTAAGAAAAATCTAATAATCAAGCATGTTAACTATGACTCAAACTTACATATCTACGTCAACATCAAGAATACGCATACATTTTAATAAATATATATGCAAATAGACTAATAGAATCTATGCCCTTTTAATTCGATCAGTTGCCTGTGTCATTCATTTGTTTGACATGATGTTGGGTTTGTCTGGGTTATGCTTACCCATCTGGAAAACTTCTGTATGGAATCAAGTTATTTTATTTTTCAAGTAATGTACGCGTGAGTTAAAACTGATATCAATAGCCCAGGCGTAAGGTTCAAAATGCCAATAAGAAAATGGATTTCGTAGCCCGAGAAAAACGTTTACAAAGAATGATAAATGTTACCAAATAATCAAAGGCTATTGTTATGGTAAAATGATGATGCTAAACTGGTCAGGGAATTTATAGCGGTCACGATAATGGATTGAATATTTGTCAGCTAGCTATGTGGATATGTATGTCGTCTAACGACACTAAATGAGAAAGCGGCGAGTCATATTCGAATTTCGGCCGAGTGTGTTACGATCACTTCCTCACAAATATTCCTGGGAACCGTATGTATCCAGCTCTTCTTCCTCCGTCTATGGATTAAATAGCAGAATAGGTACAGTGGGGTTATGGATAGCGTCTGGGACTGAGGAATCGGAGAGCCGAGTTCGAATTCCAGTCGAATCCATTACACTCACTTAGGTGCTAATACCCTTGAGAAAGGTATGAATATTCTTCTTCTCCCCACAGCTATGGATAAATAGCTGGACAGACCGGGATCTATAGCCTTGGATGGCTACTGGTCTACCGCAGAAAGAAATGGTAACCTACTGCGAGAAAAAATCTGCCTCGTCAGCCAAGTATCGGAAGATACATGATCGCCTAAGCGTATATCGCGCATGGCACATAACTGACTGAATGTTTTGGTGGGGGTTCTTGCCTTGATATTGCAACCATTCTTGGAAAAAGGCACATTGGATAACCAAAGATGCATCGCCAGAGTATTAAGAAACAGAAAATTTTCGTTAGAATTACAGACAATGTTACTGAAGTTTTTTAAAAGAATACGAGAATCAAAATATGTCAAGTTTATGCTTTAGTCAACAGATTGACATAGGCCGTATATATATATATATATATATATATATATATATATATATATATATATGTGTGTGTGTGTGTGTGTGTGTGTGTGTGTGTGTGTGTGTGTTTATTTATGTGTATGTGTGTGTGTAAACATTTCCAATAGAGTATATCTGTAATAGGACAATATGAATAAGGACAAAAAGAAAACGTATCTTTTCGCGCTCTGAGGGATTTTATCAAGGACGATGATAAAGTTCCTCAGAGGACGGAACGCTTCGGGTAAGATAAGTTTCCTTTGTATTTATTCATATATATATATATATATATATATATATATACAAAGAGAGAGAGAGAGAGAGAGAGAGAGAGATAATGAAATGGACTAAATCCGACCATTATCTAATATATTTTCTGTTTGCACGTTATTTTTTAATAGATGCAATTTATTTAAGAAAATTCCGTTTTTTTATAATTAGACAATATTAATTACATTTACCGGCCAGAATGTTAGAGAAATTTCGTAGAAAATATGCGTGTAATTAAACATGATAGTTTTCATCTATTAAAGATAACTTTAAAGCAGAATGTATATATATATATATATATATATATATATATATATATATATATATATATATATATGTTGATAGATAGATAGATAGATACATGGAAACAATCTGGAATTAACAATTTTTATATTTTTTGTATACTACACACACATACACACACAGACACACAGACACACACACATATATATATATATACATAGATAGATAGATAGATAGATAGATAGATAGATAGATAGATAGAAAGAAAATAATTTATTTTACGTGTTCCTGAAAAAGGAAAATAAATAAGAACATATAAAGCAGTTTTTAAAAAAAATTAATCAAATTAGGAAAGTCGTAATTTATGTGAAATGGATGAGAATGAAAATATCAAAGGGAAACCTTAAAAGAAGGCAACACAAAAAGATGGAAAGCGATTCAAAGTCAGAAAATAAAAAGGAAAGAAAGAAAATTGATCCAAGCAACGGCATCCCATCTGAATTTATTTCATCTTGTCTGAAATATATCTGCGAAAACATCTCCAGAGACAGGACGATTGGATGTGACCTTGGCGTTCTGGAATCATTTAAACACCCAATTGACTGGTTCACACCTCAAACACTTGCCTTTGCTGACAAGATGGTTTGAGACAATGAATATGATTATGAATAGAAAGGACTTTTATATATTTTTGTGTTTGTACTATTTTATTATGAGAGACGATCAATCAGTATTCATCTTGTCTTGATAACCGAAGAGGTATTTAAAATCTCTCAAATCAATTAGAATGGCTGTTTACTGCTGGGAGACAAAAGAGGCCTTGTAATGTTTGTTTGATTTTATCACTTTTATTGGCGAGTATGAAGCAACATCAGCATTAACACTGAGATTATTATCTTCAAGGGCAACGACTTCAGTTTAATTCTCTACGTATCAGAGTGCAGGAAGGTGACCGCTTCTGTAGAACCAAAATTAGCAGTCTTTCCGACTATGTTCCCCAAAAGGATAATAAATGTTTACTCGCCAGAAACCGTGAAGAGCTCAGCTGTAGAAATCGTTTCGTGAGCAACCTGCTAACAGGCCAGAGACGTAGGGGAATAGCAGTAAATCAGATCTGATTCTGATTAATAACCTCATCTTTAAAGACAGCAGCTTGATGGACAAAACAATGCAAAGAAACCGCGGAAGACTCAAAGCGAGCTGGCGGAGAACGGTGGTGTGAGAGCTCAGAGGGCAAAAGACTAACCCTT
>CAHIKZ030001324.1:2837500-2895000 GCA_903632075.3 Acanthosepion pharaonis
TGTTTGTAAGCCGCTCCCTTTTCGATTGATCAAAATGAATTTTCGCATAGGCTCGTTAAACTTTGCCTTGGGCTTTTTTTTTCTGCTCGAAGGTAATCCCTTTTTCTGTTAGTCAAGATGAATTTTCGCATAGTCTCGCGGATTTGAAAACAGTAGAGAAAGGAGAGTTAGTTTTATTTCGTATTTACCACTGATGAGAATACAGGGTGTGATCCCAATCGAAACGTACAGTTTCTTCCTTTGCTCACTGTGAATAAAATATGAACATGTTTACTCAGAGACTTACATTGATTCCTTCCTTTTTTTTCTTTCTTTTTTCATTCTTCTTTCATTGTATACTGTTTTATATTATTTTTTCTTTCATACATTAGTTTTATTTTCTTTAATCTTTCTTTCGATATTTTCTTTCTGACTTTTTCATTTTTTTAAAGTTTTCTTTCTTTTCTCTTGCTTTTCTTTCTAATTTTCCACTTTTTTTTTTATTTCCTTATTTTTTCGCATTCCGTCTTATTTTTTTCACTTATTTCATTCATTCTTTCGTTTTCTTTTTCCTTCTTTCTTTCTTTCTTTCTTTCTTTCTTTCTTTCTTAATTTCTTGATATTTTTCTTTCTTTTCTTCCTTCTCTCTTTCTTTTTTTCTTTGTCTCTTTGATTCTTCATTTCTTTTCATTTTATTCATTCTATCTTTTTTTTCTTTCTTTATGTCTTTCTTTCATTCTTTCTCCTGATAAGAACATTCATGTAATATTGAATTAATAAAGAGGAGAATATAAAAGAAGAACTCTTGCATTAAATTAGATTAGCAATGAAAATGAAGTCACAGACGGAGTGCCTTCTCTTTTCACTGTCCACTCTTCGGCTAATTATTTTAGTCTACTTTTTATTTGCTCACTGGCCACGCGAAGATGAAACGTTGAGTCAGTGCAGCTCTTCCATTTGTCCTGCCCAACCAACTGCACGCGTCCCGTGATGAGCACGCGATGAAGGCTTTCTCGACGCATGATATATCAACGCTACTTCCCAACTTGTTAAGTAACCATGGAAACAACATCCGATCTAAGAAAAAATAAAAAATAAAAAGCACGCAAGAACCGGAGATCGTTTCTTGTTCCACCGCCCCAGGTCAATATGACTCAAGTTGAATAAATTTAAAAAAAAAAAAATTCTAAAAAAAAAAAAACAGTGTTTGGTTTCCTCATTTGACCGAAAATCTAACAAAATTAACGAAAAGATGAAATACGATCATATATATCTGATTTCAATGTGTTTTACATGATTAAAACCGGTTATTCTGTACTCAGATCCATAAAAGCTGGAAAAAAGTTATTCTTCTCCCAATCTACTGGTCAGAATAGGATTGGTGAGGTTGATTAATAACATATCAATCGTTGTTACGTCAAATAATTTACAGCATAGAGTTAAACAATGATTCTAATATCACTTCCTGTTCAAGTTCATTATATACTGGATGTAACAGCAAAATTGTCCAAATCGTGTAACAGCAAAATTATCCATCCCACAAAATGTTTAATATTTAAAAAAAAAAAAAAAAAATCAGTAGACTAATAGAATTTCTTTTTTCCAGGTTTTCAGAAAAGAAGTTTCGCCCTCTTGAAACCATTTTTCGTAGGCATCACTGAATAAAAAAAAAAAAACCTTTGAGTTATTCAACTGGACAGAGAATTGTTTTGCGTCAGCACCACTCCCTTCCCAACTGAACAATGGCGAAAAAAAATCCTTCAAGCCTTCAGTAATGGTACCAACATTCATAATCTGGCTTCCATCTTCAAGATCCATTCACTAATCATCAAGAGAACGGTAGATAATTTTTTTTAAAAAGGGGAAGGGGGGAACGGTAGAGAAGAAAACTGGATCAGGCGGTCACAATAGCAAGATGGTATCATCATTTCAACTTAGAGCTAAAGATATAAATTAGGAAAACCTCCAACTTAATCCACAAGACGTTTGACACCCGAAAGAGGAGTTTCAGTTATGACAGTCCAAAGAGCATTGAAAAAGACTTGAATATGAAATCATACGTGAAACTTCTGAGGGACCTTGTTACTCCTGGACAGAAAGTTAGAAGGGTAGAGAGGGTGAATATCATCTTGAATAAATTAGAAAATGATCCTATAATATATATATATATATATATATATATATATATATATATATATATATATATATACACTTTATATCAATCATAAGCTTCTGATTCTTGGCTATGATTAATTAATGAGAAACATGTCATTTTTATTTATGTATGCTTTCATCACGATTCTTCTGTTAAGCTGGGAGTTTAATTCTACATTCGTACTGCTCAAATAGAGTCCAGCAGTATTATAAAAAATCTCAGAGAATTCCAGTAAGATATCTTTAATCATTTCGAAGATACAAGGGTTCAGAGCTTAATGTAACTATTAGACAAATTTGCTGTTACATGATTTCGACAATTTTGTTGTTATACTCGGTATATCACACAGTTCTTTATCTATTTAATTCAATATACACTGTGAGTGTTAAATTCTCCAAGACCTGTTTCCTCATTATGTACTCTAGAAACTTCAACCGTCTCTTTCTGATCTTAAGCGTGAGTATTCTTTTCGTTCCATATATTCCTTAAAACGCTCCGCCTTATCTGTGCGGAAATAAATTCAACATCCACTGCCATATTCTAACCAATTTAAATAAGCCGCTCTACACATCAGTTTTAATAAATTTAATATAGGCGATATGAAAGATGAACACAGAGTACGTTATCTTCTGTCGTCTTAATTACTGTTCTTTTACTGTTCACTCCTCTTAATAATCTATGCTTTTCATATTCTCTAACACATATATCTCTTGTAATTCTTGCAGTTTCCTTTCTCTGGCTGTAATCAATACTGTCATCTGCATATCTTATGTTGGTAGGATTGTAGCCGCCGCTAATGATATTCAGTCACACCCCCCACGAGGGTGTCATGTGGCACAAGGCCTTTTTAACGTGGGCATTCCCGAACCATTAGGCTCGGCCAAAAAACAGCCCATTTCAACCCGTATAAACGGGTTCAGGGCCGGTTTTACCTCCCCGAAGGAGACTCCGCCCTTTGGCGTATCCTCCTTCGGGTTCTTCCCGCCCGTAGGAAGAGAGTTTAACCGAACCGAACAGTCGGTTCAGACTTGTGGCCGCCGTTAATGAAGCTTTGTTGGCCTTCTAATACTCTCAGAATAGCCTCACTGTATAGGTAGAATAAGCCAGAGGAGAAGACACACCCTTGTCATACACGCCTTTTTATTTGTATATCTGATTAAATTATTTTCTATCTGCATACAGGCAGGGTGCTGCCAGTATAAGTTTCGGATTATTCTAATATTCTTCCGAAATAAGTTGCTAAGCCATTCCAACAGATCTTTTTGGCGTACTTTTTGAAACGCATCTGTATTCTCTATAAAACGCAGGTCATCGCACTTCTGCATTAACATTACCTTACAAAAAACACTTTCTCAGATCAAAAGGTAGGCGATAATGTCTACATTTGCGATAGACAAACGTCCGTTTCACTTTAGTGTCAAAAGTTAAACATAAGCCAAAAGAGTAAATGTAGGTCCGTTTTAAATCTGACTAAAATAGGTAGACGTAGAGTTGGTTTGCACTTTTGCAAAAAGTTAGGCAACAGTCCGAATTTCAATAGAGTCAAAAGGTCGATGGAAATTAATAATTTTGTCACAAATCAGGCATGATCATGCGACCCAGGTTCGAATCTCACTATGGTCGATTTTGAGGAAGGTGATTTCTTCATGCTATCGGTCTGTGCCAAAAGGTAGGCAAGGTCCGTTTCACATTAGCTTCAAAAGTTAAACATAGATACAGTTTAATAATAGGATGAATAAGCCAAGTGAGAAGGCATATCCTTTTCTTACATCCTTTTCTATTTTTTTTTTTTTTATATTTACTGAATTCATTTTCTATCTGTATGTGGGGAGTTTGACTCTTGTATAATTTCTGGATTATTCTAATATCCTTCCGAAATATGTCAAGGTTACTTTGTAGTTTTAACAGTTCTTTGTGACATACTTTGTCAAACGATTTTGCATAATCTATAAAACACACATACAAAACGAAAATATTGACCTGAAAAATGGTGATATGTTCTTGAATAGACTCTTCCAGTCGAGACTTTCATATCGATGTCATGTATCGCTTCCCGATCAGATATATTTCAGCTATCATCTCTATAGTAGAGAGATTCGCCTATTGCCCGATTCAGATTCCTCCGAGGTCTTTTGAACAGGAATAGAGGCATTATCCTTTGTTTTCTGTTTAGGATTGGGTTTCCGGTTTCATCTAACCTTTTTTTTTTTTCATTCCAAGTAACTCCGTCCGTCTTAATGTCATTGGGGAGAATTGAATAAAAATAAAACAAGAAAAACAGTTCTTTAGATCAATGGTTAAATATGACTTTGATCCTAGCAATCTTAAAGAAGTCGATCCTTCATCAAAACTAACAGACTTACGCTGCAAAAACAGAAATATATAACTGTGTCAAGTAACAATAAATTTAACTCCTCTAATATCAGCAACAACGAAAACGGTGAACACATAAAACTAGAAAAGAAATGACACCTCGAGGCGGTGTAGTGGTTAGCAGGTTTGTCTCGCTAAATCAGTTACGACTGAGTTGTGAGTTCGTTCCTCTCTGGGTGCCTCATACCTTTGGCCTTGTGCCACATCTAAGCTACGCTTGGAAAATCACTATAACTAAACGTTTTATAATTTACAAGACCCGAGGGCCACTCGAGGTAGAGGTTTACGTTAGGGTCAGTTTATACTGATAGGAGAGGAAGGAAACGGTTAACCCTAGCCTTGAACGGGTTGAGATTGTAGTGATCGGGGAAACATCCTCTTTGTAGACGATTCCGCAATAAGAGCAGTGTTTCGCGGGAAGGAGATGATCGAGTGGAACTTATTTTATTTTAGACTTCGCGGAACGAAGGAATGTTCTTCGCCCGAGTAACTACCGTGAAAGTATTGATAGTGTAGCGCGAGGCTTGCCACATCCCATCTGTGTGTGTGTGTGTGTGTGTGAGAGAGAGAGAGAGAGGGAGAGAGAGAGAGAGGGGGAGAGGTTGAAGGGTGGAGAATAATTCGCCCCAAACAGAACTCGAAGAGGTTTTTGGAGTCTATCGAGGCTGGAGAGTGCGGTCTGTGCAGCTTCCGTCCAAATATGACAGATTAAGGTTTTAACTTTCTACATTACTAGAATAAATTAGGTTTAATAGAAAAATCTTATCAGTACTAGAAAGACTTAAAACGATTGTTATGTCTACTTTTTTTGTCTACTTTTTTTGAAGAAATGATTTAATAAACATATTTTTATACATTTCGATCAAGAGTATCACTAGCTATTTACTTAACGGGTGACGAGGATTATTATATTAATGTGTTGACCAAGTAAATGGTTAAGAAATAACAAGACCAGTGTTGAAGGTATATCATGTATTAAACAATAAGTACAACAGAAGAGTATTACAGGACTAGTGAGTGTGTGTTGGTTGACCCAGCGTTCAATCTATTCGACTGTTATATTTACCAGCCTCCCCACGAGGTAGGATGTGGCACTACAAGGCCGAGTTTAATGTGGGGCAAAAATTCCCCATAAACTCCGTATAAAACGGGGTCGAGTAGCTGTTTCCCGAGACGAGACACTGCCATTCGACATAGCCTCGTCTGGGGATCCACTCTACTCAGAGGCAGAGAGTTTGATTATCACAGCTGGAACAGATCTATTCGACTGTTGATATTTAGTTGCCACCAACGAGAGTAAATGTGGCACAAGACCGAGTTTAACGTGGGTCATCCAATCCCGTAGGCTCGGCCAAAAAATCCCCGTAGAATCCGCATAAACGGGTTTAAGCCTGTCTACCTTCCCGGACGAGAATCTGCCCTTCTGCACAACCTCGTCCGGGTTCCTCTCTGCTCAAAGACAGAGAGCTCGACAGCAGCTACGAACTGTCACAGTCCGGTAGAACAATCTATTAAACTGTTCTTCGAAGGCCTTCTCTCCTACTAATTTTATAGTAGGCGGAAGAGTTCAACTTAGACTTTTTAGAGGGAGGACATCACAACAATTAATCTCATGCTTGAATCCAAAACTAATTTTATGCTTGAATCTGAAACTATGTGTAACTCGAGGTTGTATCCTAATCAACATATATTCACCAGGCGGGGTCCTCGTTGGTGGTGGAGTTGTCTTACTACTCTGCAAGTGATGATGACAGTGTTCCATGTCCTCGGCGAGAGAGCAATCAAGAAACTTGTTGGTTGCTTGATTCAGGTCATCAACTTCTTGCAGTTTATTCAGAGCCAGAAAATATATTAAGATTGTAAGAATGTTTTTAGGAAAAAAAATGATTTAGTGATACAAGTATTACTAATTAACACTTTCACTGCTACTCATTTTCCCAGTACTTCCCCCCATCCGGCCAGCCATTTTTAAAGAAAATGCCAAATTTCAACCTACATATTTTATTACACAGAAAACTGGCACCAGTGTGTTTTACAGCATTCCATTTTCATGGATATACCTGGGAATGGCTTACCAGATCAGTAATGGGTATACACATGATATCTTTTGAAGCGTTGTCCTTTGTGATTTGACGATAGATGGCGCAACAGGACACTCATACCAAGCGGTATGCAAAAAAAAAAAAAAACGTAGGTTTCCGTACTTAGCCAGCTGGAGCGAGATAAGAAAAACGAAGATCTCCGTAGTTAGCAGCTCAAGTGTTAACATTAGCTGCGGGAAGAAGAGGAGGGTTAATAACATTCCCAAGTTTATTTACGCGTAGGTGAATATAACTAAACAGGAATTGGATCTGCGATTAACATTTACGACCTGTTATCCCACTGCACATCCAAGCAGTCCCAAAGCGACCACCCGTCTAGGTACTGGCCAGGCTCGATGTTGTTTAACTTCCGTGATCGTATCGGAACCTGTGTTTCCATGTGATGTCACCGTACGCTCAAGCAACTGGGGTTTAGAATGTACTCAAAGAAAAGATTGGTATAATGCGGCGCCGAAAAAGTCTGCGACCAAAATATCTCCCTAAAACCAAGTTACATAAAACAATCTATAGTTCTTAAAATCTGTGTTCGTCAATACGGGAACGTTTCAATATCGCGTGTAATTCTCCCAAGCAATAACTTCGCCTTTATTCTCATGTGTTCGAATGTCATCGGATTGCATAATTCAAATTTATTTTTACTCAATTCTTGTTTGTCAATGTCTATGCCATTTGAATTAACTTGCTTCACTGGACGCTCAAGGGTTAAATTCATTTTTTTATTGATGGATATTGTCACGTGGTCACTGGGATAGAGGAAACAAATATGACGTGTGAACGACCACACCAAATACACACGTTTCAGAAAAGCACTATTATATAGAATGTGCTCAAAAAAATCACTATAACTAGAAAAGTTATAGAAAAACTTGAAGTGGGAATAATAATAATATTCTCGTCGCTGTGAATCAAATATTTGAGGAATATCACAGATCAGTTTCTTGAATTTTATTCCTCCAACTATGAAAGTGCCATCAAAGTTCCTAAGGTCTGCTAGAAATGCTCATTAATCATAACACTTTGTCGAATACTCATAAGAATATTTCGAAGGTCAAACTGATAATGCATGCCAAGATGTTTATCGATTAATCTCCTCTTTCTATTTATCGTTAATAACAAAGAGTATGTTTACAGATATTCGGCTTATTTAGAACATATTGAAAACGTTCGTATTTACGGTTTAATGGATTCGTTGTTTTATAAGAATATATATATATATATATATATATATATATATATATATATATATATATATATATATATATATATTATTAGAAGCGTTACGAGTTGTAAAATAACAAAACGATAATGGAAACGGATTCTATGAGTATGAGGAATAACAGGACAGCTGCCGACTTGTTTCACGAGTATGACCATCACTGACAAGCTTGATCCGTAGGTATAGTTCTCGCGTGAATCACAAATGCTCATAAAGCTTAAGCTGACGTGCAGTGTTTATTTCAGACGAGGCAAACTAATTTATTTTCTGCGGGATCTGTTCTATTTTGTAAAATTCTGTTCATATTTTTCGTAAGATACCATGTGATGGTTAAGAACAGCTCATTCCTCAGTGCAAGTCCTCTGACACATACCTGTATATTATTATTATTATTATAATTATTATTATTATTATTATTATTATTATTATTATTATTTTCTTTGATTTCTGGTGTATACCCATTTCTTTCCGGGTCCCGACCAGAGACCTCTAGGCAAAAAATGGCATCATGATATTTTCCACTGAGCAGTTGTGAAAAAAAAAAACACTTCGTAAGTACTTGTGAGAACATTTTTTTTTTGTATTTCTTTAAGGTATGTACTACCAGGAATCCCTTCAATGACTCTTTTGAAATCTGTTCAAATCAATCAGGGATTCCAACTACCACAGGAATTGTTTATGTCCTCATGTGCCACATTTTTGAGATTTCGATATCAAGGTATTGTATTTTGGTAGTTTTTTGAACATCTTCAAAGATACATTGCAGTTTGCAAGAACTGCCGTGTCAATAATGATGCACATTTTGTCTTTGCGGTTTCTAATAACGATGTCTGGGCGATTATTGAGTGATTGTTCTGTGTGTATTGTAAAGTCCTATAAAATTGTTACAGGTCCTATCTCCGTAACCGGGTTGGGGTGGCGTTCATACCAATTTGCAAGATTTTTGCAGATTTTCCAATGCAGATGTTGGTCCACTCTGTCATGCCGAGGTTTATATTCAGTGGGTGCCAATACCGTGCAACCTGATACAAGATGATCAATTGTTTCTGGATATTTAACACAGAATCAGCATTTTGGGCTAACACAATTTTTTAGTATGCGTGCTTGGTAATTTCTAGTTAGCAAGTATTTGTCATGTGCAACATGAATAAAACCTTCGGTTTCAGCCTTTAACCCTGCACTACGTAGCCACTGATGGGTATGGCGTTTGTCTACATCAGCATTTTGGTCCGGGCTGAATATTGACCGTGAAGCGGTTTATCTTGCCATCGTTTCTGTATCTGATGGGTTTTATTTGCCTTTGCTTTCTTTTGTTAAGTATTTTACAGTTTCAGTCGGTGTACTGTGCTTTACTTGCATTTCTTCACACATTTGAAAGCCTATTTTGAACATATTGGATTATTTATTATTATTATTATTATTATTATTATTATTATTATTATTATTAATTTGTTTGGTTTTTGTTGTATACACATTTTCTTTGGTGCCCCAACCAGAGACCTAATGTAAGAAATGGCATCGTTACATTTTCCACCGAACATTTTTGCAAAAAGATAAAAATAAAACAACCTAAGATAACAGTCACTTTTACACATGTAAAGCCCTTAGTCATATGTGAGCTGTACTAATGATAACAGCTTTTGTATTTATTTAAGGTTTGAGCCACCAAGGATCATTTCAATGCGTCAATGCAGACCGTTTCCAATCAAATCCAGTGCCCCAATTGGAATTATTGATATTACATTTTTGAGATTTCCACTTTAAAATCTTTGAAACCAATCTTTAAATACGGCAGACAAGGAAAATTTAATTACTATTTTTTGTTATTTTTTCCAACGTTCTTACGTTTTTCCGTTTGGCGGGAGTACAAACATTTTTCATATTGTCCATTGTCCCAAGCGCTTTCGGACACTTCTTTAACCATTTTCAGGGTGGGGGGCGGTTGTTAGGTGTTGTTAGTTTAAAGAAGTGGCAGAGTGCGCTTGGTACAATAGACAATATGGGGAGCTTTTGTACTCGCTTACTCCCACCAAATGGAAACACGTAAGCATTTTGGAAAAACTTACAATTCAAGCAATCTGCAAAAATTTTCTGGTTTTAAATAACCTTCAAATCGTTGACAAGCCGTAAAAAAAAACTATTCAATTAAAACAATCCATCCATACAACGCTTTAAATTCACTCGTCTGTTGTCACGTGGGAAATACAAACTTAGCCCCATTTAAAACGGGGCGGGTGATAACGGCGTAGAATTAAATATAAACAAGACGAGATATCCCAAGCGAAAAATCTACCGCCATGGATTAAATAAATTATTCATCTCGAAATTCACAGATGGTTACGACAAAAACCTGAAGAAGGCGGTGGAAACAAAGGCGAAAATCTTGTGATAATATTAACATGATGACAATAGTTCACTGGTAAATAATGATTTATGTTTAATAGAATTTATAACGGTCATGGCCTTTCGACTAAATATTTTTTTTAAATATAGGCTTGTTAAATAACAGTCTAGCAAACTTATTTTTTTAGGGAATTGGATTTTCCTCTGACTTTCTCATTTTGACCTTTGAGGTCAGATACAGGAAAACAAAGGAAGTCGTTTTTGATTGGTTAAAACTAGCGGTGAACTGTTAGATAGAAAGGGATTTCAAGGAGTTAAGTTTTACACGTTATACACAGTAGACGTGGTTATTTCATGTCTTTGGAGACTTGCTCTCCAGTTAGGGTGGTAGAGCGACCCCACTGACTAGTACGCGTCGACATGTTTAGTAAAATAAATTAGTTTAAAACATCTTTTGTTGATGTCTCTTTCATGTCTGGACTCTACCAACATTTTGAACACCTGAACGTTATAGAATCAACCCCCTCAATTAAAAGACCTCAGCAAAACGACGGGGCTATGCAACAGGTGACTAGGATATGAGTTTTAGTTTGATAGATTTTTAAACCTGTGGGTTTCCCCATCAACATTTCTTATATAAATGATTACATTAATTTAGTTTTATTAAATTCTTAAAATCCAGCCATCTCTTTCATTAAAATCTTTCCTATTGTAAATCATTATGACAATTATTTAAATATTGGTATATTTTAAAATCGTATGAGAGTTTTCCGAAAAGATTTTAATACGAATTATTACGTGTTTTTTTTTTGTTTTTGTTTTTTTGTATACGAGTAAGCAACTTTAAAGTCTATCCCCTTTCACAAAATTATCTATATAATACTAAAAATTTGTGATTGTGCGTACGCTCGGCGTATATTGATTTAAGTTAATTTTATTTAAGTGTTTAAAATTTTAAAATATCATTTGTTTATACAGTAAGTATTTTTATTTTAAAAGACAAAGTGATCTCGCTGTGCTGTTTCGTCCAGTTCTTTGTAGATTAAGTATTTATATTTCAGCTTTCATTAAACAAACAATATTTTAAATATTTTGAAAAACACTTTTAAATTAATCTGAAAAAAAAACAACATTTTAAGTGAATAAGTTTTTTTTGTTTTTTTTTAAGTTGTTTATACAGTAAGTATTTTTATTTGAACTTTCTTCAAATAGACAATATTTTTAATTAAAATATTTTTAAGTTAAATTCAGACACAAAGATATCCCGCCTTGCTGTTTCGTCCAGTTGTTTATAGAGTAATTATTTATATTTCAGTTTTTTTTTTTTTAACAAACAATATTTTAAATATTTAAATAGTTTTTGGCATAGTTAAAAAAAATATTTTGTAGTGAATATGATTTTAAAATATTTTTGGTATATTAAAAAATATTTTAAGTTAACCTGTTTTAAAATTCAAGTTTATCACGGAAGTTCTATTTTTAATAAATGCTGTAAACAATCGCTAAAACCTTAGTCAAGAATTTGTAACCCAGACCAATGAAAACACGAACGAATTGGAATATTTAACTGAATCATAATAAAATTACTTTTCATTTCAATGGAATTTTGAAATCAAATTCAGTGATTTGTAACCTGAACCGTCAGTGATCCAACGGCTCGAGTGTAGTCTAATATAATAGAGAAATATGTACTCGGCCAGGACGCTGAATGCATTTTTGCCGAAGGGCAACAAGCCGGAGCCAAGAAGCCGGAGCCAAGAAGCCGAACGGATACAATGCCGAACGGATATAACACAGAACGGTCTTAAAGAGAAGAATGAAAACATTCCTACCTCCATGACCAATTCACCAATTTAATGAGATTTTTTTTTATTAAATTATTTTCTCACCTAAGTTTGACTATGGAATTCACAGCACGTAGTGGTATAAAGCTTTATATTTGTTTTCTAAGATGAGGTATTGTAATTATATACATTGTTCAGACTGTTGTCCTCATTCTTATTGTCACAAGATTTCGGCCGTTCTACAGGTGATACAATCTACCCCCGTGGACAAAATAAAAAGTTCGGTTCTAAATTTCAAGTAATATAATCATTTATACAAAATTTGTCTATAATTCTGGGGTGAGATATTGTAATTATTGATATACATTGTCCGGACTATTGAATATGACAATAAAGATGAGGACAACAGCCCTAACAATGTAAAGAGAAAGTTTTATGTATCTATTTTTTTTAAATTCTTTAATCTGTCCAATGGTCATATTGTAGGAATAAAATGATTATCGTATACTTTATATATCGTATATCTTTTCAGTGTCTTGTCCGTTCGGCTTCTTGTACTTCGGTAAAAATACATTCGGTATCCCGTCCGTATACCTATAAATATATTCGTAACTTTAGAGTTTATACAAATATTCTTTTAACCAGAATGTTCTCGACTTTGTTCTTTTTTATGTTTAGTTTTGTTCTATCATTTTTTTTTGTTCAATCACAGCTGAACTTCTGTTTACATAGTGATTGAATTGTCTCTCAAATTCAAGTAAACGTTTGTTTTTTTATCGACTTAACTATATGTTATGGTCCGGTTCCTTGTACCACGGTGATAGTCCAAGGTAGAACCAATAAAGAAGAACTCGAATACGGATATGGAATAACACAGATATATTACAAACAGGAATATATACAGAGAAGTAGAAAGTGTTAGTATAAACAATCAGGTTTAGTAGGGAGAACAATGTTGTCTCGACCAGTATCACTATTTCAATGTCTTGCAGTAATTGTCTGAACGTGACTCTGTTTCGGACTGCCTCTGACTCGACTCTTGACTCGACTTGAACTACTGACGATATTCAGTCCCCCCCCCACGAGGGTGTCATGTGGCACAGGGCCTTTTTAACGTGGGCATTTCCGAGCCATTAGGCTCGGCCGTGGTCAATTCCATTTGAACCCGTATAAACGGGTTCAGGGCCGGTTTTACCTCCACGAAGGCGACTCCGCCCTTCGGCGTAGCCTCCTTCGGGTTCCTCTCCGTCCGTAGACAGAGAGGTGAACCGTTCTGTCGTTCCAGACTTGAACGACTGACTCCTCTTGAACTACTGATTCCTGAGGCGCAGTATTTATTAAGTATGCAATAGTCCATTATTATTATTATGGGTAAGATCCGATAACACGATATACAACTGATATTTACCAATCACTGATCCTAGTAAATAATTTAGCGTTTAACAATCACAGAAGTAAGCAAATGATGATAATTCGAATTTAGACTACCAATATTTGCCTATCACTGGATCAAGTTAATCTTTGCAGTCGAAAATATATACAATCAATGTAAGCCTATTCCTGAACTAAGACAAACATTACAGACTCGTATATCACCGACCAGAATTTACTAAAAACCAAATCAATTGAACGCTTGTAGAGCCAAATGTATACAACTAATATATACCTATCTACGAACCAAGAAAGTCACTAGGAATTCAAGTTTTAACGACTGCTATTTACCTATCAGCAAATCAAGCTGATATCTGTAGATACAGAATGATGAAACCTATATTTACTTATCCCCGAAGAAAGTAAATGATTACAGACTCAAATATATCTGACCATATCCATGAATCGAGCAATTTTTTTTAGACACAACTACGTACGTCTAATATATGCCTATCCACGTACTAATTAAATGGCTATAGGCTCAAATAGAAATGGTTAATATTTACTTCTCATCCAGCAAAGTAAATGATTGTAAATTTAGTATTTAACTGTCTCAAAATCGAGTAAATACTTATAGACTCAGATTTAAGCGACTAATATTTACCCCGAAACTATATAGATCCAAGTATTAAGCACCAATGTCTACTATAACCCTACAGTTGTTTTATTCTATAATAATAGTAAACATTTACTAGAATATATTAGGCATTCATTTATCTCACGAGACAAAGGAAACGCCATTTTGTTCAAAATAGAGTCCTTTGTGTTTTTTAGAGTCGAGTATCATCTCCAGGGCGCAGGCTTTGCCTATGGCGTATGAATGAAGTGGGCTACATGCCACCCTTACTATTTGCTCGTATCAACAAGATCCAAAGGAACACAGGGCATTACATGTGGAGAAGGCTTGGCTACAGGAATTGCCGGAATTTTGTCAGTGTTGACCGTCAACTATTATTGGGACTTCATTCTGGGTTTTCTATCTGCGATTTTATTTATGCATTTACTATAGCCTTTTTACGTGTTTGGCTATAACCGCAAGACATCGGAGTTTTAAAACCAGAAGTACTGTCTTTGGGAGCTGTGGAGCTCAATCTACCCGAAACAGCTGGTTAAGAGGCGCCAGTTGTCCGCTTTCGCCCAATTTTTGGTTTATGTAATATAACAAGCAAGCGATTAAACACTCAAATATCAACAACCAGTATTTATCTACTCCTGAACATTACACTTATAAAACAATGATTTATTTATTTAATAACACGCGGGTGTAGATATATAAAATCTAGCGACCTATCTAATTGGACAGGGATAGATTCAGTTGGAAGTGGAATTAGATTAAGCGAGTTCCTATTCCTTGTCGAGGAGGCAGCGTGGAGTAAGCCGATTTCATTACATTCAGTTAAGTGCTAATACCCTTGGGAAAGTTATGAATTCTCTCCTTCTCTCCCTCACCCCAGCAGGACAGACCGGGTTCTATAGCGTTGGATGGCAACTGGTCTACCGCAGAAAGAAATGGCAATCTATTGCAGAGAAATCTGCCGCGTCAGTCCTGTATCGAAAGATATATGATTGCCTACGCGTGTAGCACGCATGACACACAACTGGTATTCCCTGTCGGCGTTTGTTGTGCCACCTCGAATCCTCTCACAGAAAGGGGTGGGGAGCTCATCAGAGATTAACGCAGAATGTGCCGTGTCCATTCTGGACATGAGTGATCATGGATTTTTAAAGGTTGCGGTCCTTTGTAGCTGTTAGTAAGAATTTTTCCTTTTGCCATCTTTCCTAATCCCTGTTATACTAACCGTTTATACAAACACCTGAGGGGGCATCTCGGCGTGGTGTAATATTTAGCAAGCTTGTCTCGCTAGGACCTATTACGACTGAGTAGTGAGTTCGATCCTCACTGGGTGCTCCTTACTTCCGGCCTTGTGCCGCAATCTAAGCAGCGCTTAGAAAATCGCTATACAAACACGTGAGGTAAGTGATGCGCTGATTTCTTCTACAATCTAGACAGACTTCTTTAACTCTGGGCCTTGAATTGTGGTCAAAAAATGGCTATAGGCTGATTCTCTCTGTCTTTATGTCTCGTGTTTGTCTCTATCATTGTCATTCCTTGTGTCTGATTCATTTATTTGAATAATAATTGTCCTGTTGATAACAATAGATTTTTTTGAATCAGCAAATTGTATATTTTCTCTTTTTAATGTGCGTCTTTTTTTATATAATTTGATATTGATATAATTCTTTGTTTTCAATATAATTTCATTCAGGCTTTTTTCTTATATTTATAGATTTAATTGGGTAATTACTTATTCCATTGCTGTAGCTCTAATTGATACCTATTTCAATAATAATAATAATAATTAGGTCGCATGGTATTGTCACCATCTTGTATCAGATTGCACGGTATTGACGCTTATTGAATATAAAACTCTGCATGAGAGTGTGTGTCAATATTTGTATTGGAAAATCTACAACTCTTACGGAAAAGAAACTGCAAGAAATTGGTATGCATGCCACCCAAACCCAGTTACAGAGATAGGACATGTAACAACATTAGGGTAATTTACAATAAACACAGACAGAACAATCAAAGTTAATCGCACTGAAATCGTGATTAGAGACCGCAAATGTGCATTGTTACTGACATGGCAGTCTCTGCAGACTGTAATTCATTTTTGAAGATGTTCAAAAAACTATCAAAATACACGGAACTTGAAATTGAGTCGTAATTGGCACCCTCGGATTGTTTGGAAGATGTTAAGTTAGAATCATTGAAAACATTTCTGGCAGCACATGCCTTAAAGAAATAATAAACAATTACAAGTACAGCTAACACATTTTGTAGAGCTTTATCTATGTAAAATATATCTTATTTTTTTCTTCAAAAAATGCTCAATGGAAGATGCCATAATGCCATTTGTGAATTTAGGCCTATGGTTGGGACCCGAAACGTTAGGTCTATTTTTGGGACCCGAAAAGAAATGTGTATGCAACAGAAATCAAAGGAAATAATAAAAATGATAAGTAGTTTTCACCTGCGAAAATTTCACGGTTTTTCTATTTTCAATTCATGATGAATCTTAATTCTTCAGCTGATGATTAATTAACTTTATGGCGAGTTCTAGGACAGTAAAACATCTATAGAAATTCCCCTATTGAATCGTTTAAATATATGAATCCTGGTCTTTATTTTAAGAAGTAAGGGGGTACAAAAAACAGATTTGAAACTGATAACTTTTCCATTTCACTGGAGCAGCCGTTGAACACATTTGTCTTCCCTTGTTTCTTTGATTTTTCTCAGTGAAATCAAATAGCGTCATTTACATTTTTTTGTCTTTCTCACGGTCAAAACGGAATAGTCAATTATTTATGAGATGTTAGCAGGAGACGTTAAATACTTCTATCTATCTATCTATCTATCTATCTATCTATCTATCTATCTATCTATCTATCATTGTCTTTCTTTTTTAAAATGTCTTGTCTTTCCACGTGATCAAAACGGAATAGATCATTATTTATGATCTATTGGCATGGCCTAACAGTCATGTGAACTCTCGAAGAATGAGCAAGCACAATTATTATAGGATAATAATAATAATAATAATAACAATAATAATAAGAATAAGAAGAAGAAGAAGAAGGGAGATTTTGTGCTTCTAATATGTGTGATCACGTTGCCGAAACATCTATGAATCCGAGATAATAATAATAATAATAATAATAATAATAATAATAATAATAATATGGGACTACACAATACACACTGAGAGAACAATCAAGGCCAACCGGCCAGATATTTTTATTAAAGACCACAAACAAAAAGGTGCCTCCTTATTGATATGGCAGTCCCTGCTGACTGCAATATATCTTTGAACATATTCAAAATTTGTCAAAGTACAAGGACCTTGAAATAGAAATCTCGAAAATGTGGCATATGGGAACATCAACAATCCTTGTTGTAGTTGGGGCCCTAGGACTGGTTGGAAAAGATTGCAGTCGACTAATTGAAGGGATTCCTGGAAGTCCATGCCTCAAGGAGATACAAAAAATTGTTCTGTACAGCCCACACCTTACGAAGGGCTTTATCTATGTAATTTTTTTTTTTTCGTCAGTGGAAAGTGTCATGACGCCATTTCTAACCTTAGGTCACTGGGCGGGACACGGAAATAAATGTGTAAACGCCAGAAATCAAAGAAAATAAAAATAACAATAATAATAATAAAGCTAAATCGACTTGATATAATCATCGAGGATAGAGACAATAAAATTTGCTTAATGATTGATCTGGCTGTTCCAAATGATCGCAATACTAAAATTCGACAACTCATTGCGAAATGTGGATAATGAGAGCTGCTACCATCTGAGTAATGGTGGGTGGCACTCTGGCCTCTTTAACAAAGGGAACATCATCAAGCAAATAGCTGGGAAACATTGACTAAAATAAATCGTACTTAGCAGCACTGCTCCTATCTTGAGTAGAACATTGTCTATGTAAATTTTATTTTCGTCAGAAAAAAGATCAATTTAGTCATCACCTGAAACATCGAAATTTTATGAAATTTTATGAAATTTAGTCATCACCTGAAACATCGAAATTTTATGAAATTTATGAAATTTTATGAAATTTAGTCATCACTTGAAACATCGAAATTTTATGAAATTTATGAAATTTTATGAAATTTAGTCATCACCTGAAACTTTAGTTGTCATCATTTTGTTGGATAAGCAAAATCCGTAAAACATCATTTCGTGGATTATATCAACTTATTTGTTATCGCAGACATTCAAAATGAAACTGCCATGACAATAATAATAATAATAATAATAATAATAATAATAAAAATAATAATAATATGCCCGGATGCAAAAGAGGCATGGCTCTCATGGCTTCGAATCTTAACTAATTCGTGTGTTAACATGTACATGTTTTGTTTTGCTAGATTTATAATTTGTTATGTGGCGGAACACTTTCTTTTTAATCATTTCACTCTAAGCAATACAACATAACCACTGAGATGCAAGCAGTTTCTCAGCCTGAGACAATATCAGAAAAATGCTATTAAGGAGAGAGATCAAGAAAATAACAGGAATTAATTCAGAAAATAACGATTTCCAATGCATTTAATT
This sequence comes from Acanthosepion pharaonis, assembly GCA_903632075.3. Classification (NCBI taxonomy): domain Eukaryota; kingdom Metazoa; phylum Mollusca; class Cephalopoda; order Sepiida; family Sepiidae; genus Acanthosepion; species Acanthosepion pharaonis. Next base: position 2,856,011 of record CAHIKZ030001324.1, read on the forward strand.
TTTTGAAGTTCAAAATCGAGTGGGAAGCAAGAAGCGCAATAGAAAAATATTAGCATAAAACGTCAATGGTAAAATGGTGAGACCTTACCGCCAATCTAGTACCGCGCTTAAATTCATACAGTCCAGTTACCACAGAGGAAAGTTCATCCGAAAAAATTACCATGAAAGTATTTACAGAAAAGACACAAGGGAATTACCTTATGGCGGTAGGGGAACGTGACTGAAGCCGAGATGCCAGGTCAGGACCAATAACATTGTAGATTCCTCACAGGACTTATCGAAGGCAAAAAAAAGACATGAGAAATCAGCGTATTTGGGTTAATGGATGGCGGAAGCCGGGGCGGGAGGCTTTGAAATGTAACAAACGTTGCTAAATGCTACAAGGGATGGGAGGCTGTGGAGAATCATGAGCGTCTACGACCTGAAAGGACAAGGTATAAATAAGAAGCAGAAGAAGAAAAAGAAGAAACGTTATTAACATTTTTTATATATGTTTATTTTTTTTGGGGGGGGACATTTCAGTTCAAGCAAAGAAATAAAGCAACTAGTACACAAGGGGTTACCGAATGTTAGAGAATATGTGTAAAACTACTATTAAGGAAAGATAACAATAAGCGAATAAGAATTAAGAAGATATAAGATAACCATTGACATTGCATTTAAATATTTTAAAATCAAATTTGACTGGGAAGCAAGAAGCCAGAAAAGAGCATCATCAGCTAGAAATGCAATAGAAGAAACTCTTAGCATAGAACTTGCGGCTATATCTATCCATTTCAAATGTAAAATGATGCGATCCTCTTGCCAATCTAATACTGCGCTAGAAATTTATAAAGTCTAGATGCCGTAGCGGAAAGTTCATCCGAAAAATCCTCTTGAAAGTATTTATGGAAAAGGTACAGTAAAGCCACATTATGGCGGAAGAAAAGGGACTGAAACCGAGATGCCAGGTCAGGAACAATAACATTGCACATTGACTTTGGATTTTATCAAGGCTCTCTAAATATATAGCAGGAGCAGTAGACCAGATGTAGCAACAGTATTCAAAGGGAGGACGCATGGTAGACTTATAAATATTTCTTGTATACAGTCAATACCCAGTTAAGTACCACAGATGTGCTTATCAGCCGCCTGGCATTAACCAGTTAGGCTTGTCCCTTAGGAGCGGATGGACTGTTGAGGAATGAGAGTAGTTGGTGGGGCATTAAGACGGGGCGTTAATAGGGTTATTACATTAAGTTTCATGAATTAGACACCTAAAAAATTTACTTCCGACATTCAGATACGTAAGAACATCTTTATTCGGATTCCAATTCATGTTCTGCTTTTATCAAAACCTTTCATCATATTCATGGAAATTTAGCTGCATTCGCGTGCTATACATACCAGCCTGGATGTCGTGATGATATATTTACATATATTTACCCCCCGTCAATTAGCTGGCAAGTTGCTATGCCATCTCAGTTATTATTATTATTATTATTATTATTATTATTATTATTATTATTAATAATAATAATAATAATAATAGTAATAGAAGAGCTTTATCTATTTTAAATGTGGGTGATTTTAGGTTGTTTTTTAATGCGTAGTGAAAAATGTTATGATGCTATTTTTGACCTTAGGTCTCTGGTTCGGACCAGGAAAGAAATGAGTATACACCAGAAATCAAAAGGAATAATAATAATAATAATAATAATAATAATAATAATAATAATAATAGAAAAAACGAGAAAGATCCTCACCTGCCACCGCATTCATCATCCAAAGGCTGATGCTGATTGTCTGTACGTGCCCAGATCCGAAGGAGGTAGAGGTTTAGTTCAACTAGAACTATCTAAAAAAAAACAACAACTGGCCTTCAAAGAAACCTAGAAACTACAGAAGACTGTATGAAGATCTGTTAGAGAACATGAAAGTAATAAGCGACTTTATTCAGTAATAACGGGAGCCACAAAGTTCAAAATAGAGTTTCAAGTTGGTGAATAAATACAAATAAAGCTTAGTACATTGTCTGAAGCTGCAAGTTACTTAAAAAGAAAAACAAAGGCAAATGCAACCGACCAGATACGGAAACAATGGCAAGATAAACCGCTTCAGAGTCAATACTCTGCCCGTACCAAAACGTTGACGTTGACAAACACAATACCCATATGTGGCTACGTAGTGCGGGGTTAAAAGCTTAAACTGAAGGTTTTATTCTTGCTGCACAGGTCTAATGCTTGTAAACTAGAAATTACGAAGCACACATTTAAAAAAAATTGTGTTAGCCCAAAATGTTGATTCTGTGATAAATATCCAGATACAATTGACCATCTTGTATCATGTTGAGCGGTATTGGCACCCTCTGAATATAAAACACGGCACCACAGAATGAGATTGCACTAGAAAATCTGCAAGAAATTGGTATGAACACCACCGAAATCCGGTTACGGATATAGGACCTGTAACAATTTTATAGGACTTTACAATACATGTAAACACAACAATCAGATCTAATCACGATTAGATACCGCAGAGACAAAATGTGCGTCCTTAGAGACATGGCAGTCTCTGCAGACTGCAATGTATCTATGAAAATGTTCAAGAAACTATCACAATACAAGGACCTTGAAATTGAAGGCTCAAAAATATGGCGTATGAGGACATTAACAAAGGGATTCGTGGTACTTTATGTCTTACAGAAATAAAAAAAAAATATTACTCACAAGTACAACTCCCATATTACGAAGAGATTTATCTATGTAAAATGTTTTTTTTTTTCACAAAAATGATTAGTGTAAGATGTCATGAAGATATTTCTGATCTTAGGTCTCTGGTTGGGACCCGGAAGCAAATGTGTATAGAACAGAAATCAAAGGAAATAATAATAATAATAATAATAATAATAATAAATTATAATAATAATACTGATGATGAATATACAGAAGAAGACATTAGGTTTTAATTGAAAACCTCGGATTAACTGGAAAAAGTTTCCAATAGACTCATTGGAGGGATCCATTGAATTCCATGCCTTAAAAAAATACAAAAAATTTTACTCACAAGAACAGCCCTCACCTTACGAAGGGCTCTATCTATATAAAATAAGCATTTTTTTTTTCAAAACGGCTCAGTGGAAAAATGTCATGATGCCATTTCTCTCGGGGGTCTTTAAAGATAGGAATATACATCAGTAACCAAAAGAAATAATAATAATAATAATAATAATAATAATAATAAGAAGAAGAAGAAGAAGAAGAAGATGATGATGATGATGATGGTGGTGTTGGTGGTGAAAACAGAGCAGTTAGGTTAACCTATCGTCCAGTTCACACATATATCATACGCAGGTGAATGTGTCAAATTACGTGCTAGATGTGCCACGTTATATGTCTTCCATACCGGTATGATATTGAAAATGTTTTACTAAGAATGTGTTGTCTTGATACCACACTATGAGTTTTCGAACATTTTTTCGAACAAGTGTACTCTTTCTTCTTGCCCATCTCTCTTTGTATATTCTTATAGGTTCTGCATAAAAATATATTAAATCTCGAGAGTTCAACGCGTACAAGGATGCGATTGACAGACGCTCAATTTTCTTCGTGATTTTTTTCTTTTCTTGATTAACTGTAGGAAATCAGTTGGACACAGGTCCGCTTATGTCCAGAAAACGTAATTCCTGTAGCCAAGAGTTCATGAGAGTTCAGATGCTGTTGATTAGTTGAGTAATGCTGCTTCCGAACGCTTGGCTTTGAATTTGTCATTCTTTTTCATGAGGCCGGGAGATCACGCACTTTGAAACAATTTGCGCCCTTGTGTCGTAACGTTCCGTGTTACTGTACTTAAAGTCAAATTCGGTGGATATTCGGGGCGGGAAGTGGCGGTTTTATGTCGGAAAAAGGGAAGAATATAAAATGCAAATTGTCTTTTTTTTTTTTATATTTGTACAAATGTACGGAAAGTTCACAAGGTTCTAATCATAAAAACGGGTGTAGTGTGAAGCCAGCAAAAGATTTGATTGCGTAGCCGTTGAATATCTCTCGGTTTGAAAAGCCGTTCTAAAATATTAGAATTGAGAATATTGTTGAAGCCTCCGTCCCAGCGGGGGAAACACCAGATTTTATAGTAACGCTAATCGATTATGTTGGGTTCATAGCCAGTTATGTTCTACAGCGTGGTCCTTTCTTTGGAAGATTTGTGTACGCCGTGCAGTGTTGTGGTTCAAGGAATTTAAAAGGGTTAACTGTACTGGTAGTCACTTATTTATACACAGTGCATATTCTTATATAATTTATGTGCAGGCAGTGTAAGCGGCTATCGGGCGGGTAAGATGGGCGGGTGTGACGAGTTCAATCTCTAACGGAGGCCATTACAATCACCTTTGCATATATACCGTTGGAAAGGTATAAACCTATCAATTAATAATAGCGGAACAGTCTAAGAGAAGGAGAACACTAAATCCAGAACTGGTTGAGCATGAAGAGGGCAATTTCACCTTGTAAAAGTCCTTCTTACAACGGAAATTACCTCCCAAAAACGACAGTATTTAGGGGCTTGTGGTCCTATACACTACAGTATTAACATATATGCATATGCATAGATGGATGATGAGATCAAGTCTATTATGACACTCTGTAACAGTGCGTGTTCTGTACAGGCTAAAATGTTCAGTTTACTTACGTCTTCCCTGGCTCGATAACATTGGCGATAGATACGCGACGCAAATCTCACTGGCTCTACAACAGTGATATTCCGCCTTTAAAATACGTGTTCTTTCTTTAAACCGATCTTGACATCGATTCGAAAAGAGGTTCTTCCTCCACACTATAATAATTCTTTTATTTATTAATTTAAATGTAGTTTCAGTTCATACGAAGAAGTAATCAAAGATTAGGTGTTAAGATTAAACAACACGTTCCTACGAAAATTCGCAATTCTAATTATTTACCTCCGGACGTTCTGAGTAATACAGACGGGTCCTCAATTTCAGAACGCCTTATAAATAACCGTAATTGCGCTTCCAATTTTAATGTCGTCTGGTTTTCCATCCTAAGCAAGTCGTACTCTCGTTAACATTTAGAAGTGTTTAAAGCTATATCTATCTATCTATCTATCTATCTATCTATCTATATATATATATATATATATATATATATATATAATTATTTATTTAAAAATATGATTGCAACTCGCGACATAAGAGGTCTCATGTTTCAAAACAAGAGCCGAAAACTTCAATATAATTATTTGAATTAAATTGAGTTAATGTGAGCTCTGTTCCATCTTCAAGCGAAATTAATTTTTGAATAACGTATTTCTGAAATTTACGTGTTTTAATAATTGAAATCAAAATTTCCATGGTAACAACTAGGTCGAATTGTTTAAATTGGGTAGACGTGTGTTGGGTGTTAATAATAAGTATCAATATTATTAACAACCAACACACGCCTACCCAATTTAAACAATATAATCGATTCTGATCTGGCATTTCGACTTCAGTTACATTCCCAAAGATGTGACGTAGCTTCCATACGTCTTTTCTACAAACATTTCCATAGCCAATGTTCTGACATGCTTCTTTTTTTATTTCCTTAGTGTCTCGACTATATGAAGTCAAACGTGCTACTTGATTGGAAACTAGGTCCCACCGTTTCACTATTGAAGTAGCTAGTTTAAACCGGCACTTTGTCACCTGTGGAACGCACTTCTGATGTCTTCCTTCTCTGCTACCTTTAATCTTCAAAAATTTAAATGCAACGTTACTCTCCATCTCCTGTCTTCGTGATCCCTGTTCATTTATTGTCCTTCCGTTACATTTCCGATTCTCGTTCTCTTTCACTCCCTGTAACCCTCATTATATCCTAGTGACATTATCACCTTCCTTGGCGGGAAATGATTGCAGAACATACCCTGTTTCCTACCGTTTACTATAATCCGAGATCTCCCAAAAAACAAAAAAACTGCTCTCTTTTACCCGCCGCAGTCAACCCTCTCTGCCTCCCATTAGAATGCCTGGTGCTCAACTTCTCGAGTGCGCCTCTCTACACCTGTTTGCTCTCACACTGTCCGCTGACCTGAGATGGAACAAATACATTGAATCAATAGCTTCATCTACTGCAAGGAAAGTTGGTCCTATGTGTCGCGGCAGAAATTTTTTCTCGCCTGAGTCCATCCTTCAAATCTATAAATCAACCATTCGCCCTTTCGTGGAATACTGCTGCCATATATGGTCTGGAGCCTCCGCTGTTTGTCTCAAGTACCTCGGCAAAATCAAGAGACGGATATGCAATGTGATTAGGCCTGATCGTTTACAGTCGCTCTCTCACAGACGTGCCGTAGCTTCCCTCTGTCTTTTCTACAAATTCTTTCATGGTAACTGTTCCGGCGTGCTGCTTTCGCTGGTTCCCAAACGTGCTACTAGGTTGGTATCTCAGTCTCACCCTTTCAATGTCTAAACTCTTAAATGTAGCCGTCTTTTCTACTCTAATAGCTTATTGTCTCTCACTTCCCGTCTGAGGAATTCCCTTCCTCTTACTTGCTTCCCTGATAGCTATAATCTTCAATTATTCAAATGCAATGTCAATAGACATCTTCTGATGCCTTGATCTAATCCCCCGCCCTTCTCTTTATCCTTTTCTCTATCATGCCTCTTTAGTCTTGCTCCACTCTTTCGTGCTAGTGGCAGTTCCGCCTTGCTTGGGATGTAAGGCTTAAAAAAATGCCAAGGTCGTTACTAGTCTCAAGATAGACAATTAGTGTTTTGAATGACTACGAAATTTAGTTATAAAAATCTTATTTATAAAGATGTCAAAAGAATTTACTGGAATTTAATAAGACGAACACATTATAAAATGTTTGATATTTATCATGAATAAGCGGAAAAAACGTGGACCCGAAATGAGTAAAAAACGAGAAAGTTATTTATAAAGGGTCGTTGTTTATTCTTATTTTCAGTTTAATTATATACGAAAACTATACAAATGGCGTGTTATTTGTTTTACACTATAGAAATAAGGCAAAAGAAGAGATAAAACAAATGTTTATTGCTCTTAAGAATAACATATAACATTCCACAGTCGAGTTGTGCATTGTTTTAACCAAGTTGTCATCATCTTCGGGCTTTTCTTTTTTTTCATCGAGAAATGTGCAAGTAGACATAACACTGTATTTGCTGAGTTTTTCCGGCTTTGTTTACAGGCAGATTCTCCAGGAAATTAACGAACTTGAGTAAACAAAAACTCCAGGAATTCTTTAGTAGTCGACGATTCATTTAGACAAGATTCATGAAGTAATGGTGCCCACATCGTTGAGAAGCGTGTAAATCCTCCATTGTTGATATACGTTGATTTTCAATAAAACATCACTTGATGATATGCGCTGTTTTAGATTTAAAGGTGCATATAAAAATTTATTAGATTCATTAAACAAAAGCCGAGAAATCGGCCAAGATATAAGATAAATGCTGATATATACAAATAACACTGCATTTGTCCTTTCAATATTATGCGTAATATGAACAGCTACGCACATATTAACTGACAGACAATTCACATTATATATTTGACTAGCTTTGGGCACCCCGGGTCGGTGTAATGGTTAGCAAGCTTGTCTCGCTAGAACAATTACGACTAGATAGTGAGTTCGATCCTCACTGGGTGTCCCATACTTTCGGCCTTGTGCCACATCTGAGCTACGCTTTGAAAATCACTATATTTAATTAGCTTAAAAGTCGCAAGCTCCCGCGGAGGGCTCATTAAGCCTCCGGCACAAAAGCAAATGGACCTCTTGTCCAGCTTATTATTGTATTGTCGAGGTAAATGATACACAGAGAAGAATGAATGATTAATATATTTATTCAGCAGCAGTATCTGGTGCTAACGGATACATACAAATTGTCGACTGTCGAACTCTCTGCCTCGACAGAGAGGAACCCGGACGAGGCTTTGCCGAAGGGCAAAATTTCGTCCGGGGAGGTAGACAGGCCCTGAACCCGTTTATACGGTTTCGAAGGGAATATTTTCGGCCTTGTGCTACATACGACCCACGTGGCGGGGGGGGGGGTGCGTAAAATATAACGGATACATACAAAAACACAGAACAATAGGTTACAAAACAATTAAACAATTAAACAAATTACAAGGAATAGAGGATGGTCAAATGCTGTATAGCCAAACGATGTAAGGTCAGTCCTAATATTAATGAGCTTAGTATCAACTTATTAATCAAGACTTGAAGTCCTTAATCGTAGACTATTTAAGGCTGTGAGCCAGGTCATCTGGTAGAGTGATGAACGGATGCTAGCTACTCTACAAACCCTTACAAAAAAACAAAACAATGATAAATTTGAAGAGATAATTTTGAATTCCTCAATCCACTCCAGGGAACTTCAAAACTTCACTTTAACTCTGATTCGGACTATAAGATCAACACCAGCCAAAAGAGCGATTTGGAACGAAATTTGAAAACTGTTATATTATGGAACGGACTCCTGATAAGATGCTTTCCTGATCACTAAACTCTTAACGTTTTCTATTTACCCATAACAGACGGGAGAAGAAGCGGATTCATCCAATGGATTCGACTGGAATTCGAACTTGTCTCTTCGATTCCTCAATCCGAGACGCCAGCCATTACTCCACCGTGCGTAAGGACTTAAAACTCGTGAAATAGGAGTCACATTTGGATTGCATAGATATGTCATCATTTGGAGTGATGTCAACACAAGTATGATATAATTGTTTGCACAGGTTTCTAATTAAAAAAAATGGAGCTAAATGGTTTATGTCTCGTAAAAATCCCTTTTTTTAATTTATTTTTCAATATTCTTTACTATATTTGAAAGAAACCGAATACGAGTTTAAGTATATGCTAAAGCCAGAAATATTTTTTTTTTACCCGGGGGAATGATATTGGCTTTTGTAAACTTGGTAATGGCAGCCTTCTTCTGATTGGATAAAAACGAAAAGTATGGAGCGACACTTAACGACCACCTACAGCAACATCTATTCCCTGGAAGGGCAATGTTGTTATTTGTTTCTTTTTTAAAACAAAAAAAACGGGAAGGACTAAAGTACTAGTCAGAATAATAGTTGAAAATATCGAGAAATTGAAGGGCAGCTGATAATTAGAAAGAAGAACCGACACATGATTCATTCGTTTCGTCCTAGCGAATCAATTCCTCCTTTGTTCATTGTAATTTATAATCATCCTGATGATAGGCGATAAACTCATTGATTAAGGTGTGCAGATTCAATCAAGGGAGAATACTCTGCAAAAACTTATTTTACTTCCTTGAACACGCATGCCCTTTGCTTTTTAGTCTTTTGTAATACAAAGAAACAGAAAACTGGATATATCTGCATGAGATTTTGCAACTTCCTATTACTTTGTTGAAGTCTTCATATCTTTTCCGACATCCTCACCGAAAACTTCATCCCGGAAGAAAGAAACGGAGAGAGGATAAAAGTGAGGAAGACGTTGTTTAAAAGCAGAAAATGGCGATGCATATGAGATCGTACATTCCGGAAAGAGTAGAGAATGCAATGTCAACTTCGTTACAATCAGTTAGGGAAGGAAATCAAAGGAATGATCTTTACGTGAGGTGAATATTTACCCTTCAATGGCAAAATGACTGTGTTGCTTTGCTCGCTTCTAATAAAATATGCCAGAGCTCTGGTCTTGTTTCTATCCCCTGCCGATTAATGTGCGTTATCTCATTATTTAATGTGCGTGAACGAGTTTCTGATTGCGCATGCGTGCGGGGTAAATAACGTTTCAAATGCGTTTCTGCAGTCTGTAAATATTAGCATAATCAGAAATATTGAAGTGTTTGATTAGGTGTTCGTATTTATTAGCAATTCGTGTCATTACTGTAATCATCTTTATAAATATGTACCAACTATCAATTTTCTTTCTAATATGTTTGTTTGGCAGACGATCATTTTAAATAGTTTTCTCTCAAGAACTAAATCTCATACATTATCTCTATCTATATCTCTCTCTTACTTTCTTTCTATGTCTATCTCTCTCTTTATACATATATACATATATATATATATATATATATATATATATATAGATAGATAGATAGATAGATAGATAGAGAGAGAGAGAGAGAGAGAGAGAGAGAGAGATTGCATCAAAAATACTTTTACAAAATTTTGGGGGCGGATTCCTCACGCCAAAATCAAGACAAAATTTCATATAAACAAATCCTTCGTTTTTGAGTTATGAAGTTTAAGTTTAGCTTCCTCATATAACCCTGAAATCTGCGCCTTTTACTCTGTAAACCGCTTTCTCAAGTGGCACTTGTACCTTGTACAAGATAAAAAGTATTATAATCCCGACATCGAAGTTTCTTGGTAAAATTTCCCGTCTTCAGGGGTAGTGAATTTAAACGGTATTTTCAATGTTTTTTTCGATTTATTCCGCATCTTTTTAAATCCGCTTTATTACTCTGTTTCGTATTCCTGCGCATTCATTAATTTAACATTCTTTTACACGCGTACGTTCATGAAATTTTGCATTTTTTTACGTCTTTCATTTTTTTAGCTGTAGATTTTTCTTGCAGTTGCAATTTTTTTTTTAGATTAATTTTTTTCTTCGAAATTAAATTAATTTTTTTATGGTTTATATAGAAATTATGTCATATTATTAATTAAATATTAATATTTGCTAAGTTTTATTATTAATTAAATTGTAATATCTTAGTTAATATTTTTAATTAAAATTTTAATTGATTTATTATGTTATATTATTATCAAGGTAACAAAGTAAATATTTGTTAATATGTCGACATCGAGTCGCTATTTCATTCTTGTTATTTAATAATTTAATTTGATTACATACGTATTTGTAAAATTCTGATAAATATATCTGTTAAATCTATAAGTGAAACTAACGATAACTGCAAAACACGTTACGCTTTATTCTTATATATAATAATAATAATAATAATAATAATAATAATAATAATAATAATAATAATGGACTCTCCCGTCGGTTTCGACGTATGAGGATCTGCCAGCTTATTGATTCAGTTATGAAATTTTATGCGCTAAACTTAAGTGGCATTTAAGACCCACTAGTGATTTACAAAGGAGACCACATATGGTTTAAGTGAAGATTGTGATCACTGTTAGATTGGCTGACCTTTTTAGATCTTGCTCTCGTTTCTTGAAGATGATTCAGACAAGCAGATTGAAAATTGCTGAGTCCACTAAAACACAATGTACATATATATATATATATATATATATATATATATATATATATATATATATATATATATATAATGGACTCTCCCGTTGGTTTCGACGTATGAGGATCTGACAGCTTATTGATTCAGTTATGAAAGTTTATGCGTTAATCTTAAGTGGCATTTAAGACCCGCTAGGGATTTACAAAGGAGGACACATATGGAGCAAGTGTGAGGATTGTGAGATGAGATCACTGTTAGATTGGTTGACGAATTAAGTTAAACCGCCAGAAAACCCACACAAGTGATTTGAATAAAGTGGTGAAGGCTTGTGCAGAACCATCCACACTTTTTGGAACCATTGATACACTTAGTCGGTGCAAATAAATACCACAGACGAAGCAGACAATATACGTCAGGATTTTCGTGTAAGAGTTTTCCATCTCCTTGACCAATCGTGTTCTATAACACTAAAGAGCTTGGTCAGCCCTGTTAGACACTCTTTGCCCATAGTTGGGACCCTAACAGGTGCTACCACCCCGGGTCAGGACGGTCCTGGGAACAACGGCAATTAAAAGGTGGTTCCACGTTCCTTAAATCCTCCAATCTCCCGATGAAAGACTTGCTGCCGGATGTAGTTTACCGTCATACCTAGGACATCTGACTTAATGGGTTAATCCAGACATGCCCAAAAGTTTATGTTTCAACTCGGACATTAACCCCACATTTTTAACTTTTTAGAATCATTTTTATTTTATGTTATGTACCATCGCCTGATATGGAATGATGAAAGATCCGAAGCATGAAAGTTTCTGTGTAGCGATGTAAAATATTATTAATGTAATCTATTATATTAAAAATATTATATATTATATATATATATATATATATATATATATATATATATATATATATGAAAAACTACACATTATTAAGTTTCCAAATAATAAAAATCTATTAAACAATACACATGAGTTAACGGTTTTTTTGCCGATATCAGCAAATTTTTGCATTGAATAATTAGCATAAAAAACAAACAATAAAATAATTTTTAAATCCATAGTCCTAACAAATAGTTTAAATGCCCTACAAAAAAAGATAACCCTTTATGAAGTCGTCAAAAAACAAATGTTACAGCAGTTTTTATATACACAAAACCCTTTCAGAAAAAAATAAAATAAAAAAATAAATAAATCTCCATAGACACATAAACCAGACTAGGCGAAATCATCTTCCGTTTTAAATTTAGACACCCCAACATTACCCTGACTTGACATCTGTGAATGTAACTTTATACTGATACAAAATATTAACACCTTACACCCCTGTTTATTTAAACAATTGCCCTAGCCGTTACCATAGAAATTTTGATTTCAATAATAAATATGCTATTAAAACACGTAAATTTCAGATAATCATTGGGGTTTTTAAATTGTTGTTTTATCCCCCACCCCCCACCCCACAGACTTTGAAATGTACATATGGGGACTAGTTAGGATTTCCTAGAGAATTTGAGGTATTATGGTAGACGCAGTAAGAATGGTAGGAGTGAATGTGTTGTTTTGGTGATAGGAATATTGTTGGTATGTTTGGGTCAGTGTCTGCGACTAGCTAAGTTTAGAATTAAGACAGAAGAAGACCGTCCTTCCCAATCCCCTTTCTTTGGCCTTGTGCCATATTTTGTACAAACGTACAAATAAATAATTATTCAAAAATAATTTCGCTTGAAGATGGAACAGAGCTTACTTTAATTCAAATAATTATATCGAAGTTTTCGGCTCTTGTTTTGAAACATGAGAACTCTTATGTAGCGTGTTGGAATCATATTTTTAATAAATAATTATATATATATATATATATATATATATATATATATATATATGTGGTAGAGTCGCCCGTCATATTCGACGTATGACAGTAAAAACACTCAGTACCTAGGAACTGACAGCCAGACACACGCACATATAAATTGATTATAGTGGCAACATTTTTTGTGTAGAATCAACCACATCTTTGAAGAGCCGAATACAGAGATCTGGTGCACTACGTGCCACAAGGTCCCCAAACGAACCCACGCAGTTTTTGAATTCAGGGTTGCCCATCTTCTAGACGAGTTGCCATCCAAGGCTATAGAACCCAGTCTGTCCTACTTGGAGGGAGAAGAACGGGATTAATAACTTTCACAGCGGTATTAGCACATAAGTGAATGTAATGGATTTGACTGGAATACACACACACAAACACTCACACTGGGAGTAATAAGTTTTCCAAACGTCAACTCTTTTGTTTTCTCTAGTTTAATAATAATGCATTAGTTAAAAATAATACAGTATAGCTGCAGCCAAAACCTGAAACATCTACCTAAAATGAATCCTAGAATTATGTTTGTAATAATTGGCATGCTGAAGATCTCACTAATAATTTGAAGACAAATGAGAATCTGAGCGCGAAAGTGAAAGTGAAAGTTGAAATTAAAAATGAAAGTGAAAATGAGTGATGCACTCGACATGCGTGTTAAGGAAGGGACGAAGAATCTGCGAATATTTTCTTTGGCTAGATACGCATCAATAGGTACCCAAGCATTGGCGCGATTACTCAGATAGATGAATAATCGTCTCAGTATTGCCAAAGAGATACAAAATGTTGGGATAGAAAAAAATGACGGCCGACATATTTAACGGGACGCTTGGAACAGTTCCGAAGAGCTTTGAAAAATGTTTTGCAAAACTCTAATCCATTGAGATCATACAGACGACCGCATTGCTAAAATCAGCTAAAATAGCGCGAAGATAACTCCAGTATTTAGATATGATGTCACTAGGTATCAAGTGAATAACATCAGATAACCGAGTGTGGAAATTCAATGAGTCCAAAGCAAAATAAATAAATAAATAGACATCGTGAAGACATTGATTATATAATGTCTGCCCTTTTTTCTTTTCATTGTATCGACAACAACCGCAACTCAAATAAGAAGACGAAGAAGAAAATGAAGAACACAATGGAAGAAGAAAACAATGGCGAAAGTGAAAACTTCTGCTACAAACAAGTGTGCGAAGAGATCTAGTGTGAGAAACGTGATCCGATGGCGGTGAAACGGGACACTCGCGCACTGACTGGCGGGAAAATCCATTAGGCGCGCATGCGCGTTAAGCCACAAACAGAAACAAAAAGATGATTTGGCTTGATTTGGAGAGTTTGTTTTCTTTCTTAGTTCACGCGATTTTCCCAATATCTTGTTTTTTTTTCCTTAGTATTATTAGTAGTTTTAAGAGTTTTCTTAGAGGATTTTGTAGTTGAACAAGAAAGTTAAATCTTTTTGATTTGAGAGGCGAAATTAGTTACTTTTTCAACCTTTAGCATGTTTGTCGACGATTCTCTTATTTTATTCAAATTTGTTATCATTCCCCCCCCCAAAAAAAACCAAAAACTTCATTATTTTTCCTTTTTTATTTTGTCCTTTCTCACCTGCAACTGATGATCCTTCTTTAGTTATACTGAATACATAAATGCAATAAGTATTAAAAAAAAACAAAGGAAAAGCGATAATAAGATGAATAAAAGTGGCCAGAGATATATTTGATGTCAAAATGTAAGCTAAGTAGTGGAGCGTCTCTGTGACTTTATCATTTTCTAAATAAAATATAATCTGCATTTTTTTATATTTATCCCTAGACAGCTACCCGACCTTTTTTATATTTAGGACTGAGTTCAACAATAAAAAGTATTGTTTCTTCTGTCACTACTAGATGTTTCATTTACACACTATCTATCAAAGTTTGATTCTGTTTATCTATCTATCTATCTATCTATCTATCTATCTATCTATCTATCTATCTCTCCTTCTGTCTAAGTATGCCTCTCTGTCTGTCTGTCTATCTATATATCTATCTAATTCTGATTATCTATCTATCTATCTATCTATCTATCTATCTATCTATCTATCTATCTATCTATCTATCTATCTCAGTCTCATAATCTATCTATCTATCTATCTATGTTTGATTATATCTATCTATATATATCTATGTCTATTTCATTCTATCTATCTATCTATCTATCTATCTATCTATCTATCTATCTATCTAAGTCTGTTTATATATCTATCAACGTCTGCCTCAATGCCTTTATCAAGGTATGTTTATATCTATCCCAGCTTATATCTATCTATCTATCTCTCTATCTATCTATCTATCTATCTATCTATCTATCTATCTATGAGTGTACGTATATCTGACTCTGTTGAGCGTATGCTAAGTATCGGTTATTGTATTCTATCCAATGTTTATATCTTCTTTAAGGCATATGATAATAACATTGTCTTCTCAAGCTTTTAATAGACATTATTGATGAAATTGAAGAGACTTTGTTGATGTCCTCCGGATATTTCGAATGAACAATTCTAAGAAACCATGTGGGTGATAAGACAACAACGTCATCAATGCAAAATTCGAAAATTCAATTATAAGAAGAGAAGACTATATAAAATGAAAGAGCATATAAAATAAAGAACAATAAAAATGTCATTTTAATGTTTGATTTTATCCTTCTGTGTGCTCTGTATATCTTTTTATACGTATTTTCTTTCGTCTCTTTACTGTCTGTCTTATATAATTTTCATGCTTTGTTTTAATTGTTTCCGAAAGCTTACTGCAAAACCATTTATATGCCATGTTTTCCAAAATGACCTCCAATCGGTTGTTAACTAGGGCAGCGGAATATTTTGTAAATGTTAACTCTTCCAAAACAGAGCTGCTATCTTTTAATCAGCATAGAGAATATTCTTTGACTTCCATCGCATTGAGTGATGCTAATCCTCAGGAAAGCATTATACATTGGTAATTGCTAGATGTAACTGTATTTTCTATGCTAAGAGTTTTCTCTATCTTACTACTCGCAATGTTGACCTCTCTTCTGACTTCTCGCTTTCCAGTCAAGTTTGGTCTCTCTTTCATTTGATTCCAATAAAATGCTCTAACTCTTAATACTTTTCTTAGTTTCTGGAAGGCATTTGTCACTTTTCTTACGCTCCATCGGATTTATGTGCTTGTTATTATACGACGCAGATAATCTACCTGATTAATTTCGATATTCCCAATTGGTAGATGAAAATCTGGTTTATATCCTTTGCTGACATTCGTGCATTCTTTTTCCATACATTCAATAATATTTTCTTCTTTTTTTCCTTTACCGCCATTTTAATACTAGTTTCTGTTTTCTTTTTTCTAAACCTCCTTTCGTACCTTTTCTTTTATCGATGGAAATATTCAAATGTTTCTTAAACAATAACTAATAAAGAGACATGGCAACAAGTCCTCAACAGTAGCAGCAGTAAAGAAAGTCAAGCTGAATGCAGTCAAATCAGACAGTAGCAGCAATATGAGCAGAAAGAATGATAAAATGTTCTTAGTTACAGTGGATTAAAATGTTGTTTTATTAATTTAGTGAGATATTAATTGGAAGTTCAATCCTCGGTCTGGGTATTACGGACTCAATGCGAAACAGATGAAAAAGTAAAAAGCCACCCCCCTCAAAAAAAAAAAAAACGAGATTTTCTTAGATATGGGCAGAGGAACTAAAAAAATTAACCCTGTAGATAAATAAAGTGTACCCTACGAATTGATCGATTGACACCTGAATCGTAAGCGCATTCATTTTAATGTAAATAAAATGTGTTTCTTTTTCACCTTTTATACATACTAGCAGCATGGCCCGACGTTGCTCGTGCTTGATTCAAAAATCGTACGACTCATACAGCAATCGCTGTCACTAGACTTAAAATATTTCTGCCCTTCCTTGCCTTTGCCGTGCTGATGTTGCTACATGCCATACTTCTGCGAATTTTTTCTAAGCTCTATACTAAACATTAAATCTGTTACGAAAAAAGAACTAAACAAAATGAACACAAAACGATCAGCTTTAAAAAGGACTCGTAACTGGAAAAACCGAATGAAAAAAAGAATGTTAACAACAAATATATTTTCACACCCAACACAGTTCTGCGGAACCAGAATCAACGTTGGGTTTGAGCAAGCGAATGAGCCAATTGGAGTAAAGTGCCATGCAGATTTAAACTTTTCCCCACTTGTGACGACTGCAGCTATCGATATTTTTTGCATGCTAGCATGCTAGTTAACATTCGTGTCAGTCAGCTGTTGGCTCTCACGCTGGCCAGTAGAATCTTCCTGCCTATTCGTGGCAGCCAGCTATAGGCTCTCACTCTGGCCAGTACAAAATGGCCGCAGACTACATGAAAACTGCCGTAAAAGCATGAAAAAATCGATTATTTCCACTATCGATGGGAGTTGGGAAATGCAAAGTCGGCCTTGGCCTACTCGCTAACTTGGAGCATGAGCATGTAAATTTTGGTGCAAATCCGTTGAAAATTGCGGTCGTGCATTCGTTACACACACACATTTACATACACGCACACACACACACACATAAAAAATTAAAATATATAATATCTATATATTTTTATAAATACCGAATTTTTACCTCTATAATTAATAGCGATTCTTATATGCCTGTAATTAATATAGGATTTTTATAAGGTGTTAAAATAGATTTATAAAATAAATCTATAGATAATAACGTAGTTTCTTTTTATAAATTTATAATTAGTGCCGAATATTATATATTATTATGTCGAGCTAGCTCGAAAATTCATGACTCTATCACAGCAACTATCATTGTTCTTTATCAAGGTCGGAAGGTCATCAGAAAAGCATTCTGCGTCATAACGTATATGTATGTATGTGTGTGTCAGCATGATTGTGCGTGTGTCATATCAGTTTAAGTTTTTTTTTCTTTTTTAATTTGCTTTCATGTGTTCTAATATCTCCAAACGTTTCCGTCAAAGAATTTCGACTACCCGCAGACATTAGGCTGTGCAGAGACGTTGCCTTTTGTTTTGTTATTTGATTTACTCATTCCGTTTGGGATGCAGAAGATATTTGCATTTATTTTTACTTTCCTATTTGCCTCGAGGTTCAGAAACAAACTTTTATGATTCGAAAAATCAATTGCCAAGAAAAACCCAAAACTTACATGCACTGTAAAACACTGTTACATACGCTTGCACACACAAATATATATATATATATATGTATGTATATATATATATATATATATATATACACATGCACACACACACACAGACACATATAAACGCGCACTCAAATATATTTTATATTTAGGTAGCAATCCTTATTTATAAAAGATTCATTAAATATTAATGCCTATGAATATCTTGAGAGGTATTTATTTGATTTTATTGTGTTCATACAGTTTTTTTTTAAATAGACTGTATGGAAAGTAATGCAAATTTTTATTTTAATGTACGTTTTCAGGTAATATTTTTCCCACTTTCAAGTGCGAGGAAGAATTTTCTTTTTCGATAACTAGGATTATTATTATTATTATTATTAATAATATAAATAATATATATATATATGTATTCAGTTGTACGGATATGAGTTTGTGACCCTGGGTTTCACGCTTTTGCGATCATCAGACGCACTGGTTTATTTTTTTAGAAATGGAATCATTTGAGTGAACTAAAATATGTATACTATATGTATGTATGTATGCATCTACTTATGTATGTGTGTCTGAGAGTGTCCTCCCAAAACAGACGCATAAAAGAATTCCCCCTTCCACCACCAAACATAATCAAACTCAAACAAACATAAAAAAGATCTAGTTTTCTAAAAATGGACTAGTTTGTCTGATGATCGCAAAAGCCTGAAATCCGGGGTCGTCAAACTCATATCCATACAACTGAATATGTTAGCTCTATCACTGATATTGAGCACTTTCAAATCAGTACTGCGAATAATAATAATAATATATGCATATATATATATATATATATATATATATATATATATATATATTATAGTAAAAAAAAGAAGGAACATTTAGATACATAATCCGATGTTCTTATTGATATCTTTATTTTTACAAAACAGTGCTAAATTTAAATTTACAGTAGTTACTAACTATAAAATCGATAAAACTACAAAGATATTATATAAAGAATTTAAATGCCTGAACTTAAAAATTACGGTAAGCACTAAATTGAAAAGAAAGTGAACTTCATGGATGTAACATTAGATTTAATGAAAAATGTATACATAGCTTATGAAAAAACCTAATACAAATTTTTTGTATATTCACCCTAAATCTAATCATCTTCCATCTATAATTAAGCATATACCTTTATCTATCGAAAAAAGAATAATTACAAATTCAGCAAATGAGATAATTTTCAATGAATATATTAATTTCTATAATAAAGCTCTTAAAGAGAGTGGCTACAAAAGCCCAAAACTAACTTACATAAAAAATGGAAAGAATAGGAAAAACAGGAGCGGAAAATAATTTGGTATACACTCCAATACAACCAAATGGTAAAGAATAAATTAGGAAAAAATTCCTTACATTCATCGTTAAACATTTTTTTCAAGATAGTAATTCAGTACTATTTTTAATAAAAATACACTTAAATGAAGCTAAAGTTGTACTGAAAACTTCGAGAAAATTATTAAGAAAATAATGCTAATATCTTGAATAAACACTTAGACCAAAAAACAAAGAAATTTAAACAGAAATTTAAAAATAAAAAAAGGTGAAGATAAACAAAAATTATGTAACTGCAGAAATCCTCATAACTGTCCTCTACAAAAATGTCGCACGGAATCATTAGTATACCAATGCAATATCTCATCTATTGCAGATCCCGACAACATAAAAGTCTACATAGTGTGCACAAGCCATGAGTTCAAGAAAAGATTCAATGAACATCAAAGTTCATTTAGTATAAATAAATACCGAAATCAAACGTCCCTATCGAAATATTTCTGGCACTTAAAAGAAAACAAAAAATAACTTTCAGTAAAATGGAATAACTAATAAGAAAAGCGAGAATATGTAGGTCATTAAATAACCCATGTCCTTTGTGCATACATGAGAAACTATAAATTACTAAATCTATAAAAAATAAAAATTTACTGAATCATATACATGAAATAGCTATCGTTTGCCGTCATTGTCAAAAATTTTCCTTAAATAATATTTTTAAAAAAGCGTAGCTTATAAGCGTTGAACGGATGTCATAATTCGTTGAAAAAGACACCCCTCCCCTACCTGGACTTAACCTCTTTTCGAATGTAACTCATAATTGATACAATAGTCGTTAATAAAAATGAACACGCTACCGCCCTTGTCTAAATGATTGGATTTCTCTGTATCCTTGGAAACAAAAATTATGAATGCATGTGCTTTTAAAACCCAATAAACTTCAAAATAAGTTATTCCAAAACCCGCTTGAAGATGAAACAGATCTAATGCTTTTTATTTAATTATATAATTGAATTTGCAGTTTTTAGTTTCTGTTTTTGAAACATGGTAATTCCTGCGTAGCGATGAAACCATATTTTAAAACAGTTAATTTATAATTGTTATGGCCCAAAAGTCCTTGTACCACGGCGATGGTCCAAGGTAGAACCAATAAAGAAGACCTCGAACACGGATATGGAATAACACAGATATATTACAAACAGGAATATATACAGAGCAGTAGAAAGTGTTAGTACGAACAATCAGGTTTAGTAGGGAAACCAATGTAGTCTCGACCGGTATCACTATTTCAATGTCTTGTAGTAATTGTCTGAAACGTGACTCTGTTTCGGATTACCTCTGACTCGACTGACTGACTCGTTCGCTCTGACTGACTGACTGACAGACTTCTGACGGACCTCACTCCAGACTTCAGACTTAACTCCCTGCTTCCTCTTGAGGCGCAGTATTTATTACGTATGGAATAGTCCATTATGTTATTATTTGTAAGGTCCCATAACAATATATATATATATATATATATATATATATATATATATATATATATATATATATATTCTACCTGGACTAGGGAACCATGTGCGGAAATTGAAGGAAAAAAATAAAAAATATATGAGTGTTAACTGGAATTTTTTTAAAAAGCCAAACTTTACAACAATCATAGTAATATCTTCAACTTTTGTAAACAAGAAAAAAAAAAAAAAAACACAATTACATTTCCAGACCAAAATAATCTTTTTGAAGAAGAGATCGGAAATTATGTCCCGTTGTATACATACTAAAAATTAACTTTTGACTTCATATGAAGTGCGATGAAAAGAACGTATGTATATTTCATTTAATCCCTTAACGATACATTTCCAATAAACTATATTTTTTCCTTCTTAATCCCCCTCCTCACCTTCTACCACACTACAGGTCGTGCGCTTATTCATTCATTTATTTTTTTATTTTAAATATTACGCTCCTATATTCTTATTTTCAAAAATAAATAAATAAATAAAATAAAGATTTAGGAAGCCAATTGATCGAAATTGCCTGAAGAGACCGAAAGGTTGACACCAAGGTTGCGATATCGACTACACACACACACACACACACACACACACACACAGGTGTGTATGGGCATGTATGGATGTGTATGAATGTGTATCTGTGTGCGTGTTTGAGTCTATAATAAAAAGACTTAAACACTAATATTCTATGGTCATAATTTATTCCATTGGAATCGTAAATACGATCCAATTCATCAAACCTCCATATTCAAATTTTTTGAATTTGTAAGTCTGATGAATTGGATCGTATTTATGATTCCAATGGAATAAATTATGACCATGGAATATTAGTGTTTAAGCCTTTTTATTATATCCTTACTCTGTCCTGGACATTGAGTTCTACCTGGATTCTATCCTCTTGGAAGTTTTTATTCAAAAAATATATATTTATGTGTATGCATGTATGTATATATATATTTATATATTTTGCATATGTATGTGTATATTTACCACTAATATTATCTCTCTCTCTCTCTCTCTCTCTCTATCTATCTATATATATATATATATATATATATATATATATATATATATATATATATATATGTGCCACGTATAATAAAATGCCCAGAAGTTATTAGATCCTCCTATGGCAAGGGAAGGCTCTTTGCAAAGGAATTTGCCTCTAACTCCGTCAGACGATAAGGACCACCCCTTGCCTAACATCTCCTGCCTCACGGGGCACATACTGTCTGATATGTCTATAACGGAGCGGGAAGTTTCCAGACATTTCAAAAGCCTGGGTACTATGGAGGCCACCGGTCAGGACAAAATCGCAGTGGTTTTTCTGAGGAACATCACCCATAAATCCAATATATTGCTAAAGATTTTGTGAAAATCGTTAGTTCATTGTACCACGCCATTAAGTATCTGGCAACCCAATGATAGTCTATCGTTACAAGAGCCAGATGTGTCCAAAAATGGAATATTGCTGTTATATTTGGGCTGGTCCTGTCCAGTCTTCACTTGCATTTCTTGTAAGACCTTTGGTAGGGTAAACTCAAACAATATCCGCACTTTCACCATATCTTTAGGTTTGTAACACTGCCTTCTACGCATGCGTGCTGATAGTTGGTATTATAATGGTCACGTGATCGAAGTTTAACCTTGATCGTCCCGGTTTTCTTACTGGTGTTACATTGTTGTTATATACCGTACCTATAAAAACTAATAGGTATGTACCAATCCTCATAAATACGTTGGACACTATTGTAAGTGCGGTCTATCTAAGTAGACCAACACAAGCAGTGGTTTACCTGCTTCACGCCGCTGGTGAGTATTGTATTTTGCCGATGTTATAAAGATTACAATTACATTTCCAACGTCCGTTTCGGTTGTTCCTCATTCAGTAACCCTTTCTAGGTTACAAGTGTAAACATGGATACTCCCCTAGAAGTGTGGCCCGAGAAGGAACAAAGAGCAGTGATCAGATGTATCTGGTATTACGGTGTGTCAGGAAATTCAACAGAGATTTTTAAAACAATATGGCGAAAGTGGCCTACAATACTAGCGATATGTGGCTAGAGATTTTACAAATCACCACAGAGAGGAAGGTTCAGCAAGCTTGAGAGAAGGTAAGGCTAACCGGCGAGTTATCATCAATGAGGTGATATGTTCGCTGCATATTCGGATCACTGTTCATTTTTCCTCTTTCATGCACACTACTAGAGGAGCGACAATGTGTGCACTGTAACAGGTAAAAGATAACTGGCGCGAACAAGCTAAAAATTCCGATCACCTGAGTAAAATAGCACCAACTGCAAGCAGCATGAGCAGAAAAACCTATAATACGTTATGGCGAAAGTGAAGATAACTCTTATATATATATATATATATATGTATTGATTGATGTGAGTTTGTGATTCTGGGTTTCACGCTATTTGCGATCGTCAGACAAACTGATCAATTTTTAATTTTAGATTTATATATGGTTGCGTATATCGGTGTTTTTATGAAGGTAGGAGGAAAAATTGCATATATATATATATATATATATATATATATATATATATATATATATATATATATGTGTGTGTGTGTGTGTGTGTATATACATTTTTCACACACACACACACACACACACACACACATATATATATATATATATATATATATATATATATATATATATATATATATTCTTTTAATAGTTCCATTTGCTTCATAAGCAGAGTTACAGCATTCTAGTTGTGTCCGTATGTGGTTTTGTAAATAATTAGTTTGATTCTTTTATGAGAATGTATTCTATTTACATTTTTTATTACTTCAAATACACACACACGCACACACACACACACACACACATATATATATATATAAATATGAAGAAATATAGTCATAAGATGTGCTATGTTTATAGGGTAAAGTGCTCGATATCAGAGATAGAGCGTATGTAAATATAAAAGTGAATATAGATGTCAGCACTTAGTGCGGACTTCAATGTTCACTTATATATCTAGATATATATATATAATCGACTCTCCCGTCGCGTTCGACGTATGAGGGTCAGGCCGATAAGTCCCCAGGAAACCGACATCCCGACACCGGCACATGAGATTTGTTTATAGTGGTGAAGGCCTTGTGCAGGACCAGCCACACTTTTTGGAGGGACGAATACAGAAACCTGGTGCACCGAATGCATGCCACAAGGTTCCCAAACGACCCTGTTTTTTATATATATATATATATATATATATATATATATATATATATATATATATATATATATATATATATATATATATATATATATATATATATATATATATATTCCGTGGGAATACTTGGTGCAGAAATCTTGAATGTGATCGTGGTGTATTGGGTAATGGCTTGGGATTGTTACTCAGAGAGCCGTGTTCGAATTACAATTGGGTTTATTATATCTCGCAGATACCCTCGGGAAAAGTATGAATCCCCCGCATCAGCTGTGATGTAATTAGTATGATTTTACTAGTAAATCAGTATTAACTATTTTTTTTTTACAATCTATATATATTGCCTGGCATAAATAATCTGCTAATGGTTGATATACCGTATAAAACGTAACAATCGGTCAAATCTATACTGACTGGGGTGAAAAGAGATGAATTCACACTTCTCGCTGTGATCTCGACTGGAATTCGAACTCGGCTTTCCGATTTTATAATCCGAACCGCTATCCATTAGCACACCGTGATTTTTAAACTGATATAAACACACGATAAACACATCTTCTGGTGCCGGGTCATTGAAATACTGATTTTCGAATGCTGGTCGGGCCGAGAATATTTCAGCACTCCCTCGTGTCTAACGAGGCACACACACCCACATGTATAGACAATCATCTCATATATATATATATATATATACACACAAAAACGCAAACACATATATGAAACCATATACAGTCACACACATACACAGGCATACATCTCTGTGATTATATATCGATATGTGAGGGTGAAGTTCTGTTTGCGTAGGTCGATCCTAATGAAGAAATAGACGAATATTCTGAAGTTGAAAGAGTCTATTGATAAAATGACTTTTCTTTTCATTGGTAAAACAAATCCGTGTTGCACTGACTGTTATTTACTTAGAACCAACGATTTTTTTTTGCTCTTTTGTGCCTGCAAACAAGTAACCTTTTCTTTTTGGACAAGTGCTCTCACCTCCCAGACAAACACCAGACTATAATGACGAAAAATATACATATAAGTGTCAGCTGTAAGCAGCGGTTAATAAAAGGCCATTTACGTAAAAGAAAATAATGTCAAACAAATAAAAAATAGTCTAAACTTCAAAGATACACACCTGATCGTTTTTTGTTTTTTTTATCGTTTCGCTAGGGAATCGAACGAATCAGATCAACTCTCTTCTTGTTTCTTAGAAATCATAAAACGAAGTTACAAAGTCAGCTACTTTAAGTACTAAGCTCTTATTTGGTATAAAAAGTCCTCCTAGAAGGGCAGAGTTCAATTGTGAAATCCAAGGCAAATACAGGGTGACCCCAAAAAGCGGGAACTATTTAACAATCCAATAAAACTAAGAGTGATGGAAAAAAAATATTTTATTCATAGTAATTGAAACCTTAAAACATGCCATTTAAGAAACAATGATGGAATTTTCATTTTTTTTTTTAAATTGCGTCCTGTATATGGCGTCCTCCTGTACATGCATTATTGAAATCTGCTGTTGAGATTCCTCATTGACTGCTGCAACATCTCAGCTGGGATACTGTGAATTTCATCTTGAATTCTAAATGGCGGAATGTTTACTTGCTCAAGGTTAGTCTCGCAGTGTTGCCACTTGCTCATGTCTGGCAATACCCACTTCAAAAATTCCCGTTTTTTGGGGTCACCCTGTACATTTTAATTTGTTGGCATTTTCTACTGTTCTAAATTCGTAAAATTTGGTGTATTGTCAAATAAACTTTTTTTTATTTACTAATTTTATCTTTATCGCCATAAAAAAACGGATACAAAAAAATAGAAATGTGTGTAAGGCAAGGACTTATCGTCTCACCGGATTTATTCTACCTTTACAATGAAGCATTTCTGGAAGCATTAAAATGTCTACCAGGATCCAATACTGACAGTCATAATCTTAGAAACCAAAGCTATTCAGGTGATACAGTGTTGATAACAGTCACAGAAAGGAAACTACAGGGACTGCTACCGGAAGTAGTAAAGGAAAGCAAAAGGGAATGACAAAACATTAATTGGAATGTATGGTTGTCAGTAAAACAAAATGACCAAGAGGCGCATTGGAATAGCAAAAGATGCCTTCCAAAAGCTAAGCAAAGCATAAAAAAAGAAAAATGTCATTACAAACAAAGAAAAGATCCCCTAACTATTAAGTAAAAAACAGTTATCCTTTATAACAGTGAATGGCAGGCAATCCCCTCACAGATGGGTTAGAGACTTGAAGCAACCAAAACGTTATTCTACAGAAAAAATGTTGAAAATATTGTTCATGATGACGGTCGTCTTTGAGTAGAGAATCCAGAGGTTAGCAGTGAATATTTCGAAGACAGTAGGGAAGCGTTGTTCAGGTTAGCAGTGGATATCCCGGTAAAGTAGCAGAGCGTAGTTCAGTAGTTCTTCCTTCTGTTCCTCTTCGCCTGACAAGTTAGCACTGGACATTCGGAGAGAGTAAACAAAATGGCCGCCTTTATACACGACGGATTGAATATTTTAAGTCTTCTGATTGGTTAACCTTCTATTGGTGGACTATAAAGTGAGTCAAGTCATTTGGGCTAGCTCACTAGTACATATATCCATAAAACTGCAACAGAAAATACCATGTACTAAACATGTCAGCAACAAGTAAATTTTAAATAAAATGTTAACAGAATTTTCATTTTTAGAATTAGAAATAAACAGTTGAAATTTCTAAAACGGATTTATAAGGAAAGAAGGCTTAGAAATTCTGACACTCAAAAGAGAGACAGAAGAAAGCATCGTACCTAACGAGCTTGTGTAAATGATTAACAGAACATGCAAAAGAAGGTATGGCAAAAAAAAAACTTTATTAAAAGCTACAAAATACTAGAAGTTGTGGAGAGACATGATTTCTCTTTTTTAAGGGACATGACAAATAGAAGAAAACGACTATCTTTATTTACCATAAGAAAACGTATATACAGAAAACAATAACAACAACATTCGTTATTGAATTATAGACATCCCGCACCTTTAGAAACAAACACTGCAAATATGAAATGAATTAATTTTGAAATTTCTATTTCCGGTACGAACAGTCTGTACGCTGGGGTTGAATAAGATTAACGTACTTAAAAGTTAGTTGTAATAGATCTATACCAGCCATATGGTAATATTGGATTTTGCCGTCTAATTTATATGCTCTATTATAATAAATACATTGAGATCTTTTTTTTTTTGTTTTAATATTTGATATTACTAGTATCCCCTTGGATTATATACAGACTGATTTATTATGTACTATATATATATATATATATATATATATATATATATATATATATATATATTATATATATATATATATATATATATATATATATATGTGTATGTGTATATATATATTTTGTTATATATATATTGTTATATATATATATATATGTATTATATATATATATATATATATATATATATATATATATATTGTCATCCACTGACAGACTGTTTCGCTGTATCATAGCTACGATCGAAACCCGACTGAATTGGCGTCAGTCGGGGATTCTAGCACTAAGCCATTGGCTTCGTGGTAGAATCACACAGTGACTGTGAGAACTCGATTCGATTTACTGAAGAGTATATATATATATATATATATATATATATATATATATATATATATATATATATATATATATATAGATAGATAGATAGATAGATAGATAGATAGATAGATAGATAGATGTGTGTACGTGTAGTAAGATGTAATGGACACATTTCTGTGTTCGCATGAGGTTTTTTAAAGCAAGAGGCATTGTTGCAACAGGCTTGTGTTGTATGGGACACGTAGTTCGCTGTGGACTAAAAAGTTCACCAGTGATTTTAAAGTTCACTGGAGTGGAAAATATACACCTTTCTATAAGGCACCCTCTGGTTGAATACTGAAAGTAGAGTGTTAGGTATTGTGTCCTTTTATTATACTCCTTTATGCAACCCACCTGAAGAACGTTAGAACTCCCTGGCGGAGAACTTGGGCCTATCACACAATATACACCACTCTACGTATTTAGAAGGTTGTTTTCTTCTTTTGTATTAGAGAAAACGAGTAAAGTTAAGTTGAGGGATAGCATTGAGACTAATAAGCAAGCTTGCTTATGATAATTCTTTATTGAAATCCTTTGTAGTTTTAGCATTTATAGCCCTCTACAGCTGAACCTGCGTGTTCTAATGGCTGTGATAGATGGCAAAATGTCTTCCCGTTGCCTTCTCCACAGTTTTGAATTCACAGATTTTCTCCAAGTCTCAACTCAAAGCCAGAAACCAAACACAGCCATGCTATTTTAGTACTAGGTATGAGGCAAACGTACAAATTGCACATAAACTCCGTCAGGTGACATTTGAACCATTCTCTACTTGTGCCATTTTCCTTATTTTTAATTATTATGCCGCCTATGCTTCTAAATTTGCCTACGAAACCGAGTTCAAATTCAGCCCAATTTTAATTTTTTGCGTCAGATTTTGCTTCGTTTTTTTGTACTTATCAGGGTTTTCGTTATATATGATGTGATTTCTACATAATTCTCGATCTGAGTAAAAGAAAAAAAAAGTACCTAGAGCGATGTTCTCCGAACAGTTCAACACACTTGCCATATCGTTCCTAAGCTTTTTTAAGATGCAGTAGCTTGGAGAAATATAGAGACCAAAATCTAATAAGCAATTATTTTAGAGTCAATAACAAACGCCTCTTTCAAACCAAAACTTTTGATACTGATTCAAGGGATTCAACCGAAAAATATTAATTAACTTTTTCTAGTTTCAAAAGGAACACCTTTCTTAACATTTGTGGATCAATCAGAACGACTATCAAAATACTTGTTCTGATTCAACTAACGTTTATACAATAGAGGCTCTCCACCAAGTCAGAATCAGGGAGGAACCCAGACGAGGCTATGCCAAAGAGTAGAGTCTCGTTTGGGGATGTAGACAACTACCCGACCCCATGTATGCAGTGTCGACGGGGAATTTTTCTCTTAGCCTACGGGCTCAGATCGCCACACAGTAAAAAACAGACTTGTGCCAAATCCCGCTTTTTGGGCAGGACTTGAATAAATACTGAGTAGAATCCATTAGTTCGTCTCTCTGCGCGTACGCAATCACATATTTCAAAGAGAGTCAGCTGGGTTACATTGTAACCTGCCCACACCCACGTATAGGTATTCACACACAGTGTTCGTATGAATTATTTTCTAAAGTTCAATAAGAAATATCGGTCTCATTTCAAAGACAAAGATTGTGTATAATTTATCCAAAAACTAATTGCAAATAGTATTGAATCCACAACTTTTGTCTTCCCGTTGTTGCCTTCCCGTATTGTTTGAATATAATTTCAACCTTTGTTTTCACTCAAAAGGCTGTTATTCTTTGTTAGCGGAAGACAATTTATCTGTTAAGTGATTTTCAACGGCACCACAAAACATTCCATAAATTACATGTTTATTCATTGAATCACTGATACTCCCAAGTAGCTAAGAACTTTTTCAGCACCCCTTCGTACATCCTAAAAGTGGTTTACTGGATTACATAAAATAGTATTAGAAAAAAAAATAATCCGTTATAGAAACCTGAGAACTTCTCGGAACAAGGTTATGGAGAATGCGGCAATGAATTAATCGTGACTGCTATCTTTTCGTCCATAAGCCATCGCGAAGTCGTAAGTGCTGGGACATGTCTTCCGTTCTTATAATGTTATGGTAATCCTATTTAGAAATGATTCGCTTACGATATGTCCCATCCCGGAATATCTCATAGAATGTTAAGCAGGATGCAACAGTATTATTAATACACTTATTCCTTGGTAGATGTCTCGTAAATTACGTTAAATTATTACAAGTGACAGATACAAATTAGATTTCCTCAACTCTGCAGACCACCCAGGAAATGATATTACGATAACAATTTTACGGGAATTGCTCAGTTGATAGTTTGTTTACCAAATGATTTTAAGGTCTCTTTTTACTAACCCGTTTCTCGAAATTTGGTTAACATTTGAGGGTAAAAAATAGGAAAATAAAAAAAAAATGTCTCTATTTTCAAAAGTCTTGTTCACATTTTGCCAATAGCCACATATATATATATATATATTTTTTTTTATTTGTCCACGAATGTTAAACATAACACGTTCTGAAGATATGCAGTTTCTCTTTATCTGGGTCTACAAGAAGAGATAATGCATAATCGTTAGTAAAATGAAGAGCCTTGCAGGTCGGGGACATTTAAATCAAGCAGGTGCAAAAGTTTAAATATCTTTGACAGAGGACGACATTGTGAACCGTAGACGTATTGGGATGGCCAAGGACGCATTCCAAGAGATGAGCAGCGTATTGCAAGACAGGAGGATTTTCTTTGCTAACAAAGAAAAGAGTATTGAGCAGTTGCATAACAACTGTTCTCCTTTAAGGCAGTGTTTGTTGGACGGTGTACCCAAGGATGAAGAAAAGACACGAGGCGAGGGAAATATGGTTCTACAGAAGGATGCTGAGGATAGAATGGCTCGAGCGTGTGAGCAACGATGAGGACTTGCAGAGGATGCAAACAAGGAGGGGGCTTATACTTAACATCAGAAAGAGTTAGCTGAAGATTCCGGGACACATAATGAGAGAGCAGAGCCTGGAGAATCTGATACTCACAGGTTGAATAGAAGGGAACAGAGACAACGGAAAACAACACATGACATAACTGGGGGACGTGAGTAAGTGGATGACAGAACGTGGCCTGGAGGAGGTGGCAGAAAGAAGAAACGTATTGAGAGTCACAAGTGATAGGGGGAGTGGAAAGCCTTGATCGCCTAATTCCTGAAAGAACACGGCAAATAAAAAGAAAGATGTGCGGATGGTATAACAGTTTATTGGATAAGAAGGGTAGAGGATTTACGGGTCGGTCAACGGCTATCAGGGCGAGAGATTTGAATCTGCAAAAAGTATTCAAATACTTGATCGTTTTTCTAGCATTCACGCCATACCGTATGAATTGAATCGTCAAGAAGAGTTCAAATACCTGGCTTTGTTTGTTGTCTTAACTCCATGCCGCATCAATTGAATCGCCAAGATGAGTTCAAAAACTTGACTGGTTTTGTTGCTCTTCACGCCATGCCGTATCAACAGAATCGCAAAGAGTTCAAATACCGGACCGTCTTTGTTGACTTCACGCCATGCCGTTTGAATTCAATCGCCAAGAAGAGTTTAAATACCAGGCTGTCTTTTTTGCTTACACGCCATGCCGTATCTAGAAGTGATATTTGAAAAATCCTGAAACTAATATAGTTAAAAACCAAATAAGTTTTTTATAATATATATATATATATATATATATATATATATATATATATATATATATATATATATATAATATAATATAATATAAATGCATATATATATATATATATATAATTTCTTTTTATCTGACGCAACCTTTCAGGCCGTAGGCGATCATGGCTCTACATTTCCCCATATGCCTTGTAGCTCTCAATAATTGAATGTCGGGAATACTCAAATATTAGACAATTTATATTTGAACTTTCAACAAAACTCCCCGCAAGTTGTACGAATTATAGAAAAAAAAAAAAAAAATAATTAAAGAACTTTCGCTCGTCTTCAATTAAATGTGAAATACACACTATATATAAATATATACACACAGACATATACACACAGACATATATATATATATATATATATATATATATATATATATATGTGTGTGTGTGTGTGTGTGTAAAATATATAGAAAATAGGAAAGAACTTGTGGTAAATAATCCAAAGTTCTTTAGTATTTTTGTTATTTTTAAAAAATAGTGCTCGATACAAAAGTAGAGCATAAATATAATTATTTATTTAAATGTGTGATTCCAACACGCAACACGCGTGTTACAATCATATTTTTAAATAAATAATTATATATATATATATATATATATAAAGAAATATAGTTTTAAGTTGTGCTATATTTATGGAATAAAGTACTCAATATCAGAGACCGTATGTAAATATAAAAGCAAACATTGAAGTCAACACACAGAGGCGACAGAATGTTTCATTCTGTATTCAATCATCAGGTGGAATGATGATTACGCTTCGCAGGAAAGTCTGTTGCCTCTGAGTGTTGACTTCAATGTTCTTTTATATATATATATATATATATATATATATATATATATATATATATATATATATGTATCCAGGTAAAATGCGAACGAATAGAGTACAATTCCAACGTTCCAATTTATGTATCCATTTATGTATCTGTTTATATCTGTTCGATCCATAGTATCCCCAGTCTCCTTTTGAAGAACAATATTTTTGTTGATTCCAGTCTGTTCTCCATCTTTGAGGAGAATGCAAAGCACCCACTCTCTACCGAAGGGCAGATATCACGTAACAGTTTAATATTCTTTTTCTTGTATCTAGCGAAATTTTTTCTATTTCTTAGTACTTTGCATAACTTTTGGATTGCATATTTGCCTATCCTAAAACGCCTTCGGATTTCACTGTCACACTTTTCGTCCT
The DNA here is from genome assembly GCA_903632075.3 of Acanthosepion pharaonis. Classification (NCBI taxonomy): domain Eukaryota; kingdom Metazoa; phylum Mollusca; class Cephalopoda; order Sepiida; family Sepiidae; genus Acanthosepion; species Acanthosepion pharaonis. Next base: position 2,888,808 of record CAHIKZ030001324.1, read on the forward strand.
CTGTTAAAATAATTCCCAGATATTTAAATTTCCGCACTTGCTTATTTTTTTTATCTTCGATTTGCCATTCGCATTTTGGTGTCATCCATTTGATAACTGACTCTTATATTCTGACAACATCCAGTTGATGTTTAATTCTTTTCTTGTTGCTCTCCTTCACTACCTTCTGTAGGAGTTTTGGTAGCTTTCTTTCTATGTCTGCTATCAACATTGTGTCATCTACATACCTTATGCTGTTAAGATGGTATTTATCAATCCACCCACGGGGATCGAATGTGGCACAAGGCCTTTTTAATGTGGGTATCTCTGAGCCCGTAGGCCCAGCCAAAAATAAATAACCATCCAAACCCGCCGAGGCGGGCCAGTTCCGTCAACCTCCCCCAACGAAACCCTACCCTTCGGCGGAGCATCGTCCGGGTTCCTCTCTGCAAGCAGAGAGTTCGACAGACACCCGACCCGGCAGCTCACGAAGCGCAGATACTACACTTTGATCCTAGCCGAGTGGGTATTCTTTTTAGAGATGGTATTTATCAATTCACCCACAGGAATTGAATGTGGCACAAGGCCTTTTAATGTGGGTATGTCCGAGCCCGTAGGCCCAGCCAAAAATAAAACCCATCTAAACCCGTCCAAGCAGGCTAGTTCCGTCAACCTCCCGAACGAAACCCTACCCTTCGGCGGAGCTTCGTCAGGTTCCTCTCTGCAAGCAGAGAGTTCGACAGACACCGGCTCGGCAGCTCACAAAGCACAGATACTACACTTTGATCCTAGCCACCGGGCCGAGCGGGTATTCTTTTTAGAGATACATATGCTGTTAAGATTGCATCCGCTAATAATGATCCCTGTTAGGACTTCTAATTCTCCAGGAATCATCTCATTGTAGAGGCTGAATAACTCCGGCGAGAAGGCACGTCCTTGCCTTACACCTCTTTCTATTCTTGTATATCTGCTCGATTCATTTTCTCTTCATATACAGGAGTTTGCTGTATTTTGCCTAAATCCTTGAAAAGGTTAGAGTCAAAGTTACCAGCAGCACATACATAATATGCCGTTCAGTGTATTCCGTGACATTACGAACCGGCCGTCATGTGATCCACCTGACCTCAGTATCTTTACACGTCCAATATTAAATGAAATTTTTATCAATTATTAACTTCGATATACAGGGTGTCTCAATATATATATATATATATATATATATATATATATATATATATATAAACATTTATATCCTCTTCGTTAATCTCTTTTGGGGATACATAAAGGATAATGTCTATGCTACAAAGACAGAGCAATGAAATGAATGTTTCCATAGAGCAAGAATGTAGCCATATATGTATCAAAATGTTGGTTGCTACTTGTAATACCACTGAGCCACGTTGTTAGCAATGTCTGAGTCATAACGCACGTCAATTTGAAAACATGACAGAATCTTATGATCATGCATTTATAAGAAATACTATCTTGATTTGCATTTAAGTGGGATATACTCGGCTCCAATTGGTTGAATGATTTCTTGAGAACGCAGCAATATGTGTATACATTTTTGAGACAACCTGTATATGGAATCATGTTGAAAATTCACTGAAATGAAAATGAAATAAAAAGCTGTCAACAATAATAGAACACTTCTATATGTAAGGAATTTAACGCTATTATATTTCATACTATTGTTGCAATAATAATTATTAGAAGTAAAAGTAAAAATGGGTTATTGGCCTTCGTTCGATGGCGTTCCTTCGGAGGATTGGCGCGATTGCGTCTCGATTAAGGGACGAGCCTCGCGAAACGGAGTGACACTTGCAGTGGGAGTGGGAAACAAGTTTGAGAGGGAAATGTATGAAAGAGAGAGAGAGAGAGAGAGATGTAACATAAGAATGAAGAACAGGAAAGCCTAATGGTGAAGGTGGGAATTAAAATTTAACAAAGAGAAGTTTTAAAGAGAGGAGTTAAATAACGATTTAAATGAGTGAGATACAGATAAATATGAATTATTAAAGGAATAAATCTCGTTACGTTCTTTTAATGTTTCATTGTTCATTTTCTGTATTCTTAGCGAACCTTGATCTCATTTTGGATTGTTGGCAAAATTGTATTTCTGCCTAATCAGGTTTGGATAGTAGTGACTATGACTGATGTGTTGATGATAGATGCCCCCTATCCCCACATCATAGAATACGAATGGCTAGCTATCATATATATATATATATATATATATATATATATATATATATATATATATATATTGATTTAAAGAAAATGAATTTCTTTTGTATGACCATTTTTTTTTTTTGCAGGACCTAGGTAACTTTCGGCCAACGCTTCATCAGGGTCTTTCGTTGGCAAATGATTTTAAACAAACAATGAAATGAAAAGAACGCCAAAATGGTATGGTTGGAACACGTCTAAAATTTTACGAAGATATATATACGTAAAATTAAAATAAATTTACGATTAAAATAAATGCGTAAATAATAAATTAATAATAATGAACCAACCTGAGCAGTAAAATAGAAAAATAAGTTGCTCATATATCAAAAAATAAATTTAGCGATCGTGAAAAATTCTCCTTTTGTTTAGAAAGCGATGGTTTAAATAATTTGAGACAGATGAAACATTATTCCAATATATATATATATATATATATATACAGAGATTCGTTACGATTCAACAACGAATATAACTAAAGAAAAACATGGATTTATACAACAATTCATAGCAACGATTTATTATGCGGAACACCGCCTCTGTGGAAAGAATAGTAGATGAGTCTCTGTCAGAGCAATTAATTCTTTGTGATATGTAAGTATGGTTCATAAATCACACGTGTAAGCGTTTGGGAGCGTATGCGTTTTTAGTATGCAAAGCTTGTACTTAAGAATAAGTCAAATTATCTATTGGCGGGTCATTAGATCACGTGTCAAATTCTTCGTCCAGGAGTAATGAGTGGAATTTTAAGGAGCGTTTGTAACGTAGTTGCTTCTCCCTCTGTTGTTAACCGCTGTTCATATATTAACTGCTTATATCGTTAGAGATAGGCTGAAATTAAAAAAAAAAAAAATGATTCACGATCTTTCGTTGAACTGGCTAAAGTTAAATCCTTAATTCTGATTTGTTGGTTTTGTTTTTCTACTGAAACTACATCCGCACGTTTACGACATCTAAATGTCTAATTAACTGATGCTTCAATCCAGGCTACAATCGTGCCTTTGCGGTAAAATATATTTGATCAATATATATATATATATATATATATATATATAGATAGATAGATAGATAGATAGATCCGTTTAGTGGAAACCTGCTTAGATTTTCCTGGCTCTTTATGATTTATTTTAGTTATTCCCGCTCTACTTAGTGTATTGAGCACTTTACGTTTTAGTCTTACTACTGGCTTGTTTTTTTTTCCTTTGGACTAAAGACTTAAGGCACTGGGCGATTCATTTCGCCCTGTCCGGATGTTTTTAGTTCTTTCTTTTTTTTTATTTCCAATTATTACCTCGGCTACCGATTTGTTTTGACATATCTACAAGTTGAGCTATCTGATTTTTTTTTTTACCAAACGAGTATTACTATATATATATATATATATATATATATATATATATATATACACTACAGTTCAAATGTTTGAGGACCCGCCTGGTAATTTTTTAAATTCACCCCAAAAGTAGTTGTTTTGTACTTTAAATAAGAGAAAAGTATATCATATCACGTGTAACATAATATATATTGTTATGGGACCTTACCCATAATAACATAATGGACTATTCCATACGAAATAAATACAGAGCCTCAAGAGGAAGCGAGGAGAGAGTTCAGTCTGAAGTCTGGCGTGAGGTCCATCAGGAGTCAGTCTGTAGAGTCAGAGGCAGTCCGAAACAGAGTCGCGTTCACACAATTACTACTAAACCTGATTCTTCGTACTAACACTTATCCATATCCGTGTTCGAGTTCTTCTTTATTGGTTCTACCTTGGACCATCACCGTGGTACAAAGAACCGGACCATAACATATATATATATATATATATATATATATATATATATTATTTTTATTATTATTATTATTATAATACTTAAAATTATCTTTGGCTCTAAGTAAATAAACATGAATAATCTTTCAGTGAGGAAGAGAGAAAATGGATTTTGGAGACAAGATGAAAGTGAGTCCGCTGTTGCTTTGATGAGAAAGAGAAGACGCCGAGGTTGACTCGTCTCTTTACTGTTATCCGATCAGCAGCATCGACCTGTAGGCTAAACTATGTAATAGAAGTCTGGGGGGTTTAGACCAGTGAAGGGGAAATCCTTTCCCAGACAGATATATGCTAATCGGTAATCGGCTAGTCGCCAGCGCGAACATAAGACATGCTCCTCAGATGTCAACGGTCTTTTATTCTTCTCATCTACAAAACCTTCTCTGGGTCTTATGTTATCCGCGTGGGCGCCAACAGCTTTTCCTTTTAAAATAATATCTCTGTTACTTCCGTTTTCATTATAAAATCGTTTCTTTCAGGATTAGATTGCTTATTGGTTTTACAGTACATCTTGTTTTAAGTTCCATAAAAGTAATCACAAATATCTCAAATACCTTGTATGTTTAGATTATATTCCTGTTCAAAATTTGGCAGACTATAGCGTATATATTAAATTAATCTTTCTGTTTATTGACAGTTAGTCAGCTAACATGATATAGATTTCTAGATAGTTCTTCCTATACTCTAAGCATCGAAAAAGAAGAAAAAAAAAGGATTTCCAATGATCCCGGACGATGCGTCAGTATCTGATTGGCTACGATCCACGCAGTTGATTTTTCGCTGACTAACCAGGTGTCAGGGGGGCGATATTTAGCAAAAACTGACTTACTTCAGCTAGAGGCGCGAATGTGTGGCTCCTTCAAATGGTGACATTCTGTTCAAAGAAAGATAATATTGATATTTATCTATACAGACAATGAAAGAAACACATAATGTATGTATGGGTGAATATGTGGTTCTCTGCGTGAGTGTGTGTGTGTGTGTGTGTGTGTGTGTGAGAGAGAGAGAGAGAGATTATGTTGTAAAACGAAGTGGAATGAGGTATTTAATGAACACCACCAGATGTATACAAGAGCTAGTACAATAGGTAGGAAAACTGATGAGTATGGATGAGACAGGAATATCGATGAAATATTGGCTCATGTAAAAGAACGAAATAAAAGTGATATAGTAATACATACAGAAATAAAGAAAGAAAAAGTAATTAAAATAACGTGAAATTCAAAATTGAAGCAAAGAAAGGTTATATATATATATATGTTATAGAAACTATTAGGAGGATTTGAAATAATCATAATTAAGTAATACATCGAGTCTAGAAGAAACCTCAACAGAATGCAGAAAGCACTGGATGGCCGTTTCGTCCTATATTTGGGACTCATCAGCAGTGCGCATCCACTACCGAGAATTGAAACCCGGACAGTTACGCGATCAGGCAAACATCATACCAACCGTACCAACGGGCCTCGGTGACGCTGAGGTAGCGAATTAGACTCGATATGGCGCCGCTCGATCACATATTTTCGTGGTGGAACTCATCCGGGTTTCCCTTACTCCCACAAGCCACAACTACTAGATCTAGAGCATTAGAAGCCGGTTCAAGCAATGATATACAAGTGATAGATATTATTAGGAGGATTTGAGATAATCATAATTAAGTAATTCATCTAGTTTGCCTATCGTAACTGTACGGGTTTTAATTCTCGGTAGTGGATGCGCACTGCTGATGAGTCCCACATATAGAACGAAACGGTCGTCTAGTGCTTTCTGCATTCTGTTGAGGTTTCTTCTAGACTTGATGAATTATATATATATATATATATATATATATATATATATTCATACTTGTTTCATTAAAAAATATAGACAAGTGTTGTCTATTTCATGTAAATTCTTTTCATAACGCCTAATAAGATTATAACATTATCATTAAACGAAGAAAGGAAATCACAATATTAATACATATTTTTTAATCCATTCTAAGCTTTCGGCTTACATAAGCCATTATCAAAGATGACAATTACAGTACAATATATTAAGCAATATACGGACAAGAAAGTGATGATAGTCTCTTTATATGGATGATTTCCAAGCAACGATAAACACGTGCATATAAGACACTGGAAGCGAAAATCGCATCGCAGCTCTTGACGTCAC
>CAHIKZ030001324.1:2900000-2932500 GCA_903632075.3 Acanthosepion pharaonis
GTAATTTGTTGGAATATAGGATTTGTACCCTATATAGTAAAGCCACTAAGGTACAAGGGAGTTACAGGATGTGGAAGCATTAGAAACAGAAACGTAATTAATGAACGGGAAGAGAAAAGAGTAATCAAGAGGACAGTAGATAGCGATTGACATTGCATTTAAACTTTTTCAGAGTAAAGTTGGCTGGGAAGCATGAATTCGAAAGGGAGCTCCACGAGCGGGAAGTACGGGAGAAGAAATGTTAGCATAGAACTTACGGCTACATCTAGACAGATCAGTTGTAAACTGATGAGATCTCTACGCCAGTCGAGGACTGCGCTTAGATTTATAAAATGAGAAGCCTATGTATAGCACGCGACGCGGAATAGGGAAACTTATGTAAAGCAACCAAGACGGAAAACAGGAACATTAATTACAACCGGGAAGAAGAAAGAGCAATCAGGACAGTCGAAAGCATTTAAATTTTTGCAGATTAAAGTTGGCTGGAAAACATGGAGCCGGGAGGGAGTTCCACAAGCGAAATTTCCGAGAAAAGATAGCGTTAGGATAGAACTTATATCTAGCCTGTCTTTATGAAAAATATTTAACAAATTTCAAGAGCCGTAAATGATCCCCGCTTGATACTTGTAAAGAAACGGCTAATTCTAGCATTTACACTGAATGGAAGAATGTAGATTTAATGATAAGATGGGCCATAGATAAAAAAAAAAATCTTTCCAATTTTGTAATTACCGATGTGAGAAATGCACAAACTCTATCAGTGATAATGTGAACAATCAGATTTAAAGAATCGGATATCGGTGGGAAGATAAAAAAAAGGATTATTCATGGCTTTTTTTATATATATATATATATATATATATATATATATATATATATATATATATATATATATATATATATCCGTAACTTTTAAAAGAGGATTAATACGTAAGTAGGATACCTTGTAATTTGTTCACGCTATGTCATCATTCAACCTGGGAAGATATGCAATGATAACTTTGGTGCAAATATCCAGAACTTACGAAGGTTGCAAATAGAAATAAATATATCGAAATTTAGCCTGAAACTATCATCGTTATGATTTAACATCTCCGATGCATTTTTTGATGTAGATATTTATAAAAGTATATTGTGGAAACGATGCGTTATTCTTGAAGATTCAAAGAAAACGCTTACAGACACTGGCTTGCACGTTCACGCATGCGCATGTCCATTATGACACGCCATTAGGGTCTAGCAAAGAGCGGGCGGAGTTTGTGTAACAGGAATAAACAAGTTGTAATTTTAAAAGCAGCCTAAAGGCAGCCAAATGAAGAATTGATGGGGTAAAAAAAAAACAACAAATTATTCCTGTTAAATAAAACAGATAAAATCAAATCTTAGAATGGAATTAAATGAAAGCAGGAACCTGCTATTATGTTATTCTCGGCGTTATCGAACCGAATTAAGAAGAGTAGAGGAAGAGGTGAGGCAGGTTAAGCAGTGAAAAAGCGAAAAGAGTAAGGGTTAAAAAGGCTGAATTTACGTAACGAAAGAAAAGAGGAAGCGAAAGGAAAGATATGAAACATGGATAAAAAAAAGAAACATTATAGGAATATTAGTTAACGTAACCTAAGAAAGGATAGAAATATAAAAATGAAGAAAAAATTTAGTTTCATAAAATAATGTAACGAGACTAATTAAAAACTAAACAGTAAAGAAAGAGACAGAAGAGGCAGACGAAAAGAATAGAAAAAAAAGAAAGCATATAGCATTTAGATAGCAAAAAGTAATTATAAAAAAATTGGGTAAAGAAGAGATATCCACTAAAACTTAACGGGCATTAAAAAAAAAAAAGAAAATTAAAAAAAAAAAATGAGCAAGAAACACGAAAAAATAAATATTTAAAAAATTGCGAAAAGCAAAAAATACTGCAAACGGCGGAAAAAAGAAGGAAAGAATGAAAAAAAAATTATAAAAAGATGTAGAGAGAAAACAGGTCGCAAAAGATAAACAGACAAGGAGGAAGAAATAAATTAACAGAAAGAAAATATCTTGAATATAAAAAAAAGAAGAAAATAGAAAAGCAGAAGGAAAAAGTATAACTGAATGAGAGGAAAGGAAAGAATGAAAGAAAAGAATGAAATACGAAAAGGGATGGAAAATGTAAAAAAATGAAAAGGTGAAAAGGAAATATGGAAAAAAAAACGGTTTTATGACCTTCATAGAAAAAAATGAGATATATGGAAGAAAAATGGAAAAAAAAATGTTGAATAAAGATATAATTGACTTGAGGCCCAATGAAGGACAAATAAAACTATATAAAAAAAAACACATAAAAACAAGAAAACAAAAAATGAATACAAAATAGTGAAAATGAATGAAACAAAGAAAGGAAAAGATGTCGAATGAAAACATGGCTTCACTCAAAAATTAAACAGACAACAAAGAAATAGAAATAAAGCAATACAAAGAAAATGTCTCGAATAAAAGGTAAAAATGGCATTTAAAAATATAAAAAAGAAAAAAAAATGTAGAAACAGAACGAAAAAGAATATCGGAATGTGAGGAATGGAAAAAGGAAGGAAGGAAGGAAGGAAGGAAGGAAGGAAGGAAGGAAGGAAGGAAGGAAGGAAGGAAGGAGAAAGAAAGAAAGAAAGAAAAAGAAAGAAAGAAAGAAGTAAGGAAGGAAGGAAGGAAGGAAGTAATAGAAAGAAAGAAGGAAAGAAGGAAGGAAGGAAAAAGAAAGAAAGAAAGAAAGATAGAAAGAAAGACGAAAAGAAATGGAAAATAAAAAAAGGAAAAAGTGAAAAGAAAAAATTGAATAAGTCAAACATATCTAAAAACGATACTAATACGTTCACTGAAAAAGCAAGATATATTGAAGAAAAATGAAAATTATAAATTAAATATATAAACAACTACAGGACTTTATAAAAACCCATGAAAAGAAAGTATGAATTGAAATTTTTAAAATGGCGTAGAAAGAGAATTATTACGAAAACCTATAAAAAGAAACTGTTAAAGGAAAATGACTAGACATTGTAACAAAAATGTGAACGAATGAATGAAAAAGCGAAATGGCATAGACGATAAATAGAAATGAGGATTTTAAAATTTGTCTAAAGGTAGAATAGAAATTAAGAGAAAAAAGGTGAATATAAACTAAGTGATCAACACGTAGTGGAATTTTACAAAAGAATATACTTTTTATTTTGTTATAACTCGAACAGTCAGAAATTACGAGTAACGAAATACGGCCTCGGAGAATGGGAAAAGCAGACGACAAGGAAAAACAGAAGGAAGAAGGGATTGTCAGAAAATGGATAAAGGTAAGAAGAACTGGAACAAGATAGGAGGATTGGGACCAGAGAACAAAGAAATGGGATGAATATTCAAGAGTAAGAAATAAGTGGATAAAATGTGCCGAAAATATAAAATACAAATCTCGGGGGTAGAAAGAAAGAAGAGAGAGAGAGAGGAACTATAGTCAGATGAAGAAGATGAAAATACTATCTAGAAAGATGGCGAGAGAAGAACGAGATAATGCGAGAGTAAGATGTTTACAGGGCAATGAGAAAGAAAGAAAGAATGAAAGAAAGAAAACAAATAAACACATATCTAAAACAAGAAAGAAGTTTTCAGAATGTATAATTGTATTTAAGAAAAAAACTACTGAGAAAGCAAACATGCTGAAAAAGTATATGTAAGTAACAAGAAAAGGCAGAAAAATATAGGGAGAAGAACATAACGTATGCAGAATTTATAGATAACAGGGGAAATATTGTAAAAAGAATATATGTTAAACAATGAATTAATAGGAATATTGGAATTTGGGAGTGGAATATAAACGTAAAAAAAGATGAATTAATCCATATTGAGGAAATATAAATAAGAATAAAATAAATAATTAAGAAAGAGAGAAAGGAAGAAAGAAAGGAAAGAAAAAGAAATGAAATGAAGGAATAAGTTAGGAAAGAATGAAGAAAGAATGAAACGACGGAAAGAAAGAAAAATAAATAAAGAAAGAAAAATAAAGAAACGAAGGAAAGATGTAAAGAAAGAAAAAAAATAAAAAAATAAACGGAGGTAAAAAAAAATCTCTTGCTGTGAAAAAAGTACGTTCGGAAAGTGTTATAACCTAAGAAAAAGATTACTGAATGAGGAATAACCAAAACGAGGTTTGGAAATGAAATGGTAATCTTTATAACATCAACAAAATATAATACTCGCCAGCGGCGTGAAGTAGGTAAACCACTGCTTGTGGTGGACTACTTAGCGTATTACCCCCACTTACAATAGTGTCCAACGTATTTATGAGGATTGGGACATATCCATTAGTTTTCATATGTACAGTATATAAACGAACGAAAAACACGAATATAAGGGCTAAAGCTGGGAAAAAGAAAGCTTACTGAAAGTTGAAATATTTCTTTGAATCATTTCATCTGTAAAAAGGCAATAAAGCCACCGAGAAGCAGATGGGGTTAATAAGTGTTATAAAGCGACAAACAAGCATTAAGAAGATGACAATTGACATTGCATTTACATTTTGATAGCTTTGCACAGAACTTACAGTAACATCTAGCCATTTCAGTTGTACAATGATGAGACCTCGCCGCAAGTAAAGTTCTCCGCTTCAATTCATAAGATATTGATGTTATAAAGGGAAGATCAGAACAATTACCCTGAAAGTATTTATAGAAAGGGTACAGAGAACCTACTTTACGGCATTGGGAAGGAGACTGAAGCCTGTGAATATATAAATAAGGAGAGACTGGACGAATTGAACTTGTGTAACCAGATAGAAAGACGACTTAAGAAAGAAAGAAAGAAAATCGCAGGTTAAGTAAAAAAGAAGTAAAAAAAAAAAGAAACTAATCGAATATATAGAAAAAAGCTAGCATAAAGAAAACTTACTGAAAATTGGAATATTATTTTTAACCATTTACCTCCAAGTATGGAAATAAAGCAACTAAGACGCAAACGGTTACTAAGTGTTAAAGAATATGAAAAAAAAAAATGAGAGAGAACAATAAAAGAACAAGAACTATAAAGACAGACAATTTTTTTTGAAGAAGTCGGAAGAGAGTTCCACATGTGCGAAGTGCGATACTAGAAACTGATAGCATAGGACCTACGGTTAGATCTAGTCATTTCGATTAAAATGATGAGACTTTGCCGCCAATTTAGTACTGTGCTCAATTTCATAAAGTCTAAGTACCATAGAGGAAATCTCATCAAAACAATTACCATAAAAATATTTATAGAAAAGGCTCAGGGAAGCTACGTTGCTGCCGTAGAAAAGTGACTGAAATCTGTGAACATATAAACAATAACAGACTAAAAGGACGTGAGTTCTGAAACCAGATAGAAAGAAGTAAAGAAAAAAAAGAATGAAAGAATGAAACATTAACAGATAAGAAAGATTACTTAAAATAAAAGACATAAAATAATGAATTAATTAAAAATTGAACTGAGGAATTATGGGAAAAATGCATAAGGTGAAGAAAAAATTGAACTACAGAAACTTAAAAATGAGTAAAATAAATGAATAAAAATAATTGAGAAAGAAAGAAAGAAAGAAAGAAAGAAAGAAAGAAAGAAAGAAGTCTGTTTGTTTGTTTAGCAACATAGCAAATCTTTATGGGACATTTAATGCCGAAATTTAATTTCCTTGGGAATATAATTAATTTCTTTTACAAAAAAAGATGTATTTTAACTATGGTATTACTGGTAATTTTAACTTTTAAATTTTTAATGAAAATGTATTACTGGTAATTTTTAACTATGAAAATGTATTGCTGGTAATTTTAACTATGAAAATCTATTGCTGGTAATTTTTTAACTATGAAAAAATGTATTTTAACTATGGTAATTTTAACTATGAAAATGTATTATTGGTAATGGTAATTTTAACTGGTAATTTTTAACTATGAAAATCTATTGCTGGTAATTTTTAACTATGAAAATGTATTACTGGTAATTTTTAACTATGAAAATGTATTGCTGGTAATTTTTAACTATGAAAATCTATTGCTGGTAATTTTTAACCATGAAAATGTATTACTGGTAATTTTTAACTATGAAAATGTATTGCTGGTAATTTTTAACTATGAAAATCTATTGCTGGTAATTTTTAACTATGAAAAAATGGTAATTTTTAACTATGAAAATCTATTACTGGTAATTTTTAACTATGAAAATGTATTGCTGGTAATTTTTAACTATGAAAATCTATTGCTGGTAATTTTTAACCATGAAAATTAATAAGAGTCAGCGAAGGAAATGGAATACGTTATACCCAAATGAATGAGAAAGTAAGAAAAGAATACTAGGTAGACGTGCGTCTGGTGTTAAATGCCGATTTGAATTCACAAAACAGAATAACAGACAAACACTTTGGCTGAACTTGTGGGGCAATGCAGTTTCAACATCCTTAACTGGACGATAGCTGACATTAATTGAATGAATACCAAAACAAGAAATCTTCTCACTTTCCACTGCATTTTAACACTGATGTTGATCATCTGTATGTGCCCAGACCCGAAGGAAGTAGAGAATTATTTCAACTAGAATTGTCTTACAAAATCAAACCAATCGGTCTTTAAAGGTACCTGGGAACTATAGAAGAGTGTATGGTGATCTCTTTCAAAGAATATGAAAGAAAGAATAATCTTTATCTATTTACATAAAGGACGCCAACTAATCCAAATTGGAATTTCAAGTGGGTGAAGATATTGCAAATATCATAATCCACCTAGTGCAATGATAAAGAAGTTAAAAATGATAGTCAAACCAAATCCAATGTACCAAATACAGAAATGATGGCAAAATAAGCGCCTTCACTATTAATACTCTGCTTATACCAAACAGCTGATGTAGACAAAGCCCGTACGCATCGGGGGTTACGTAGTTCAGGGTTAAAAGCTGAAACCGAGTGTTTCATTCTATCTGCACGGGACCAATACTTGCTGACTAGAAATTGCCAATCACACATATTGAAAAATTATTTTAAACGGAAATACAGATTCTGCGGTAAATATCCAGAAACAATTGACCATCTTGAATCCGGTTGCACAGTGTTAGCACCCACTGAATATAAATCTCGGCATGATAGAATGGGCCAATATCTCCCCTAGAAAATATGCAAATTTTACGGGATGGAAACTGCAGCAAACTGGTATAAACGTCACCTAGACCGGATTACAGAGACAGGACGCGTAACAGTTTTATAGGATTCCACAATACACACAGATAAAACAATCAGATTTAATCGCCCAGACATCGTGATAAAAAAAAAACAACATAAAAACAGAATGTGAATTCTTATTAACATGCCAGTCCCTGCAAATAGTAATGTATCATTGAAGATCTTCAAAAAGACCATCAAAATACAACTATCTTGATGTGCAAATCTCGAAAATTATTTATTGAAGGGACTCCTGGCAGTTCATGTCTTAAATTAATATAAATGATTGTAGTTACAAGTAAAGCTCACACAAGAGATTTATCTAAGTAAAACGTAAAGCCGCTAAACGGAAAACAAAAGAAATAATAACAAAGGATTTCCAATTATAAAGACCTTCAAATCAAAGTCACAAACATTTTGAAACGTAAAACTGCCCTTATCATTGGTTTGACAGGGGCCTTAATTAAAAAGCAGAATAACATATCATATTTTTATTGCTTATTATAAAACTCCCGAGAAAATTAAATTTTGGTATTAAATGACCTATAAGGAGTTGATATACCGTTAAAACAATCGATTAATCAATCTATCGTGTTTCATTGATAAAGATGAAATTCTATACGGACAGCTTCTTTTCAATAACTGTTACGTTGTGGAACAAACATCCACTACGAAGATTCCCCGATCACTACAATCTTCAAGTCTACGGTCAACCTAGTCCACGTATCCTTATATTATGCACTACGTATTTCCTCCATGCTTAACAACAACTTCATTCTGCAAGCCTCTATCTTGAGTGGCTCTTGGGCTTTATATTCTGTGGATGAAATATGACAGAATAATATTACTTGGGAAAGGAGGAGACAATACGTACATAATTATATATATTCCGTAATAATAATAATAATAATAATAATAATAATAATAATAATAATAATAAGTGATAAATATCGAGAAACGATTGATCATCTTGTATCAGGTTGCACGATGTTGGCACCCACTGAATATAAAACCCGACATGATAGAGTGGGCACTGCACTGGAAAATCTGCAACTTCTACGGGAAGGAAACTGAAAGAAACTGGTATGAACACCACACAGACCCGGTTACGGAGATAGGACCTGTTACAATTCTATGGGACTACACAATACACACTGACAGAACAATAAAAGCCAACCGCCCAGAATTTGTTATTAAAGACCACAAACAAAAAAAAGTGCCTCCTTATTGGTATGGAAGTCCCTGCTGACTGCAATGTATCTATGAAAATATTCAAAAAGCTGTCAAAATACAAGGACCTTGAAATAGAAATCTCGAAAATGTGGCATATGGGAACATCAACAATCCCTGTTGTAGTTGGAGCCCTAGGACTGGTTGGAAAAGATTGCAATAGACTAATTGAAGAGATTCCTGGAAGTCCATGCCTCAAAGAGATACAAAAAATTGTTCTGACAAGTACAGCCCACACTTTACGAAGAGGCTTTATCTATGTAATTTTTTTTTTTTTTTTTTTTGTCAGTGGAAAGTGTCATGAGACCATTTATAACCTTAAGTCCCTGGGCGGGACCCGGAAAGAAATGTGTAAACGCCAGAAATCAAAGAAAATAATAATAATAATAATAATAATAATAATAATAATAATAATAATAATAATAATAAACACATACACAAAAACAGCAACTATGGAAAGATAAGCTGAAGAATGATATCGATTTACTAAGCGTAGCTTACTTCTGACACAAGCCGGAAAACACGGGACACCGAGTGAGGATCGAATTCACTACGTCGTAACTGATCTAGCGAGAGAAGTCTGCTAACCATTGCATCAGGCCGAAGTGCTCGAAGCAAATTACTCAGCGTAGCTCAGATGAGCGTAAGTATGGCATACGAAGTGATGATCGGACTCACTACTCTGTTGCAAGTATTTGGCCAAGACAAATTTGCTAAGGATTACATCACATAGGAAGTGCCATACAGAGATTTTTTAAGCATAACAGATGTGACACAACGCCGTTTGTATGGAGCACCCAGTGAAAACGGGACACACTACTCAGTCGGAATTGAGCTAGCAAGATTACTGAATACAATATTACAGGTCAAATGCCCTATAGCGATTTTCTAAGCGGAGCTCAGATGTGGCACGCGGTCGAATGTATGGAGAACCCAGCAAGGATCGAACTCACTACTCAGTTATGACTGATCTAGCGAGACAAGCCTGCTGACTATTTTCTAATAGCGCGTTCCTATAGCGATTTTCTAAGCCTAGCTTAGATATGACACAACGCCGTATATGTTTACCTTCTAGTGATGATTGGACTCGCTACTCAGTCGCAATTGGGACAAGCTTGCTTACGATTGCACCGCGTCGAAGTGGCTTAAAATTAATTTCTAAGCATAGTTTAGATGTGGCAAAAGGAAGAATGTGTGAAGTAACGAGTAAGAAGATCACTACTCAATTTTGATTGAGTTGGCGAGACTAGCTTCCTAATGATTCCACAAACGCCGTGACCAACGTGAAGAAATATAAACATGGCTATAGTTTTTTTTCTCTCTCTCTCACACACACACACACAGACACTATATATATATATATATATATATATATATATATATATATATATATATATATATACTGACTCTCCCGTCGAATTCGACGTATGAGGGTCAAAAATATCAGTTCCTAGGAACCGAAAGTCCGACAGTATGACATGAGATTCGATTTTAGTGGTGAAGGTTTCGTGCAGAACCATCCACACTTTTTGAAGGGCCGAATACAGAGACCTGGTGCACTACGCGCCACAAGGTCCCCAAACGGCTCTCCGCTGGTTTTGAATTCAGAGTTGTCCTTCTCCTAGACCATTTGCCATCCAAGGCTATAGAACCCGGTCTGTTTTGCTATTTACCCATATTCCTCAATCCAAGCCGCTATCCATTACTCCACCGTGCCTCCATATTTTAATGGCAAAATCCGTTACACCCATAACAATTTTCTTCCATCCAGGCCAAATTACCCCTACATATGGACGTGTTTTTTTTTCTTCTGAGTGAGCGAATGCAGAGAATACTGAACAGTGTGAGATTAATATGGATCCAGTTTCAAGGTACATCTCCATGGCGGTACAGTGGGTGGGGGACGGGTGTGGAATGGTTCTGATTACCTTCTTAAAACATTTAAACATTTATTTATTTATGCTAAATTAACCTATGGGCATTCATAATTGAATATACAGTTTTAATTCTTCTACCTCCACTGCGTGCATTTGGCCATGTGCCGGACTAAAGCAAGCTTCGTAAATATGAAGACTTTATGAAGTGGATGAAAAGAAAAAAAGCGGCCAATTCAACGATAATTACTTACGCTAGAAACAAATAAAGAATAAATATGTGGGTGATGATGAATTTTTCAGGCAAATATGCATAAGAAGAAAGCATAGTCTCACATGAAAATAAGTTATTGATGTAATTTAATGAGAAAAAATGAGATGGAAACCTACTCGGAAAAAAAAAAATAATGAGAAATAATGAAGGAAATATACGAACGATAGTAAACTATGAAGTTGAAAAAAAAATGTGAAGAACAGACGATAGATAGAAATTATGTTGATATATTTTAAAATCCGATAGCTCCTTTTGCATCCATTTTATTTCATCATGCAGCTATGAATAACCAAGAGTAGTTTCCTCTAATTTCGTTACTCTCCTCTTTGAGAGAGCTATTTCTATTTACTGGGACTATAAAAGAACATTATACGCGAACCTTGTATTCTCAGTTGTGTAAAGCTTCCTTGAAGCCTACATCTGCGTTCTAATATTTATTCCAATTTCTGGTAGGCATGATGTGGTAAACCTTACATTGCTCTGTTTCTACTTCTATGGAAAGTACTCGGACGATTAACATTCCTTGGTTTTGTCAAGTCTAACCTTCTAGGACCCGCCATGACACATACAATGTAGCAATTCACCAAAATTCATTCAGGATTCCATTGGTAAGAAATAAGTTCCATTTAAGCAGCTTTTTCCCGCGAACCATTGATCTGTGGAACCGACTCCCATGAGAATGTTTCCCCCGATCACTACAATCTTAACCTGTTCAAGTCTAGGGTTAACCGCTATCTTCAACTTCTATCGTATAAACTGCTTCTCATTGCAACCATCGATCTTGAGTGGCATTCGGGCCTTGAAACTTACTGTAAAATATATACAGGGTGGTAATAAAGTCACTAAAGAGTTACTTATAATAAAAAAGCAAAACATTGGAGCAGGTGTCTTGCAGGTCGAAAAGTATCGGTAGCTAATTTACTGTTGTTTACCATAGCATTATATATACAAATATAATTAAGTAATTCATCGAGTCTGATAAATCATCCTATTTCTTGAGTAATTTTGACTATCAACATCCTTATTTTTGCTATGTCAATTACTTTATTTTCAAATAGCGCATCCCGGTATATTCACGTGACTTATCTTAATGGTCGCGAAATAGCAACCGCAGATCGTGAGTTCAACGTTAACGTCTCAAAGCAATCTTCTATGTCAGAATAACAAAATGTCATCTTTGACGGTGGATATCTTTGTTTCATGTCTGTATGACCACTCTGAAGATGGCTCATGTGAGCCGAAAGATTAGGATCAACCTAATAAAAAATATCCAAATATTGAACAATTTTTGTCTTTATTTTCACCCAAAATTAATGCTAATATTTGAACATTAGAACGGCTCCTGATCAGACATAAGAGACATTCATTGTTTGTTATATTTAATAATATGTTTAAATAATGATCTGCTGCTCCAATGAAAACACAATTATACTTAAACATGAAAACAATAAGCAAAAACTAAAAATTCTTGAAGCTATATATAAAAAACAGGTGAAACCTAACCTGAACAAAATAAACTATGAAATCTTCACAAATATTCTTAAATGTCTATAATTGATAACAGAAGCCATTGGTTTATACCAACGGCTTCCCATACTTTATACTTCTCGTTTTCCATCTCGCGTAGTCATGTCTGACGTCATGAGCTACTATACGATTTTCGCTTCTAGCGTCTTATATGCACGTGTTTATCGTTACTTGGAAATCATCCATGTAAACAGAAACTGACTATCATCACTTTCTTGTCCGTATATTGCTTAATATATTGTACTGTAATTGTCATCTTTGATAATAGCTTATGCAAGCCGAAAGCTTAGAATGGATTAAAAAATATGTATTAATATTGTGATTTCCTTTCTTCGTTTAATGATAATGTTATTAAGCTTATCAGACGTTATGAAAAGAATTTACATAAAATAGACAACACTTGTCTATATTTTTTAATGAAACAAGTATGAATATATATATATATATATATATATATATATATATATATATATATATATATATATAATTACGTAATTCATCAAGTCTAGAAGACATCAACAGAATTCAGAAAGCACTGGACGGCCATTTATTTTCCCTATATTTGGGATTCATCAGCAGTTATCATCCACTACCGAGAATTGAAACCCTGACTGGTTGTCAAGCAAACATCATACCAACTGTTCCACTGGGCCTCGGTGCCGAAGAGATTGCAAATCAGATTCAATATAGTTCCGCTCACTCACATATTCCGTGGTGGAACTCGACTGAGTTTCTCTCTAAACATAGGATTGTGCCCCCTGGAGCCACGACTACTCTCAACAAGCCGCTCACTCTAGAAGCCGGTTCAAGCAATGATGTACATGGTAGAAATTATTAGGAGGATTTGCTAATTATATTAAGTAATTCATCGAGTCTGACAGAAATCTCAACAGAATGCAGAAAGCACTGGACGGCCGTTTCGTCCTATATTTGGGACTCATCAGCAGTGCGCATCCACTACCGAGAATTGAAACCCAAACAGTTACGTTATCAGGCAGACGTCATACCAACTGCACAAGCGGGCCTCGGTAACGAAGAGGTAGCGAATTAGACTCGATATAGCGACGCTCGATCACATATTTCACATATTTGGATTAGTTCCAAGTTTCCCTTACCCCTAGCACTTTGCCCCCACTAGCTACGACTACTATCCCCAAAGCCGCTCCATTAGAAGCAATGATATACAAGTGATAGAAATTAGGAAGATTTGAGATAATTATAATTAAGTAATTCATCGAGTCTAGAAGAAACCTCAACAGAATGCAGAAAGCACTGGACGGCAGTCACATTATCAGGCAAACGTCATACCAACTGTACCAACGGCCTCGGTAATGTCCGGGTTTCAATTCTCGTTTCGATTCTCGTTTCAATTCGAAATGGCCGTCCAATACGTTCTGCATTCTGTTGTGTTTTCTTCTAGACTCTATCTTCTTATTCTCTCTCTCTCTCTCTCTCTCTATATATATATATATATATATATATATATATATATATATATATATTTATATCCAGTTGTTGTATTTATCTGCAACATACTCAAATTTTAAACTTCCCAGTTATCTAGGAAATTTTGGAAGTTTTTGCCTTGTTTTCTTCCGGGTAGGTGCACACACCAGATGATGTGTAATAATACAAAACAGAAAAAGAAAAATGCTTTTGGAAGTTCAAACGGAATTTCTTCTTGTTTTAAAAATGATCCTTAATGTTTGATTCTCCGTCTCATTTCTCCATTTTATTTTTGATGGCGACACATTTACGTTTACAGCTAAGAATCCATGATACATTTAACCCTAGTTCGAATCTTACGCATGCACTTGTTGCAGTAGGCACATCTTGAAATCGCGTTTTGTTTGAGAAACTCTAGTAATACTGCTCTTCTTAGTTTGATTAAACGCAGTGGCAACACCATTTTGCCCATGTAAATAACGGGTGTAAGGAAATGGAATAACATTCCCGAAGCGATATATATATATATATATATATATATATATATATATATATATATATATATATATATAGCAAATATATGGATATAAATCCGACAGTATGAAGAAAATATACAAAAAAAAAAACAAACGACGTGATCATATTGAAACGGAACGCTGATCTTGAAAAATGTCAGTTATCTGTTTTGATTAATCGTACTCTTATGTCCATCGTCTTTTCATGTTGAATTAAATATATTCTAATGTTAATTATGTTTTATGAATATGTCCTGAAGATGGTCTATTAGACCGAAACGTCCGACGTTGACATTATATTAACATTAAAACAGCATAATTGTATATTAGGATTTTTGTTTGTTTTTTCCTTATATTTTTCTTCATATATATATATATATATATATATATATATATATATATATATATATATGGTGTAACAGCAAAATTGTCTAATTGTTAGATTAAAATTTTTGTATTTTAGAAATGATTAAAGATATTTTACTGGAATTCTCCGAAGTTTTTATAAAACTTTTCGACTCTACTTGGAGCAATATCAATGTTTAATTACTCTCCAGTAATGTTTAATTACTCTTAACAGAAGAATCGTGATGAAATCGATCATGAACGAAAATGCGAAGTTCATCAATAATTAATAAGGATAATAGCTAATCATAGCTAAGGATCGGAAACTCATGAAGGACTGAAATAAAATTCATATATATATATATATATATATATATATATATATATATAATTTTGAAGTTTATTTCAATCCTTTATGAGCTTCCAGTATCATTTTCCTTCATATTCATCGCCATCTCTAACCTTCTAACTTTCTGTCCTGGAGTCACATGGTGCCTCACAGTTTTCATGTATGATTTCATTTTCAAGTGTTAATCAATTCACCCCCAGTAAGTAGATAATACCACTAAGACGCAATGGTGCTAATGGAAGTAAAAGAGAAAGGAAAGTACTGAAGAAGGAACCGTAAACACAGTAAGTTTAGACGTAGATGTACAATGTAGATGTAGTTGAAATATAATTTAGAAGTACCAGGAAACCCAATCCTAAAGAGAAAACAAGATAAAAGAAGATTAAACTTTACTCATGTCCAGAAAACTAGGGAGGAGTGTGAACTGGACGATAGGTGAAACTATCGACTCTTAATAAGTAACTGAGTAACAAGAAAAGGAAAGTATACGAGTTTGCATATAAATAAGGGAAAAATTACGTGTTAGGAATTATTTGTGAGATATACATGTCTCTCTCTCTCTCTCTCTCTCTCTCTCTCTCACTCCCTTGTGTGTGTGTCTGTGTGTGTGTGAAGAGTTCAGGCTCTTGAATTAATGATATCCCTATTCCCGAAGATGTCTCGGTTGGCGTTGTTACTGCCACTGCACGCTAGAAAGAAAAAGGGAGAAGAGAACGAAAACCGGAAGCGTCCCATCTAACTACTTATTGTCGAAAATGGCGAAAAGATTTGGGATAACCGACATCCTTTGTCATCTATTGGTAAGACAAAAGATCCATCCAGGCTGCTTCTGCAGAAGAACCACAGGACACCACAGAAGAGCTTCACCGATCACTAGAATGTTTCAAGTCGAGTGTCAACCGTTTTCTGTTTCAGAATCTGCCTTTCTTACCTCCTACTCTTCCTCTTACGTCAATAAATAAGGTGGATTCCGTAACTCTCTACTTTGAGTTGACCTGGTGCATTGTATTTAATGAATAAAAGAGTTAATAAAAAACAAAAAAAAAACAAAGAAAAAATGAAATGCAGATCATCGTTCTCCGATCCTTCTGTATGCAGCAAATGTTGCCGATGAAGAATTAATCTGGGGTTAAATTTGTCCAAACAAAGAACACAAGAAATACTGCAATGTCAGTCACTTTCTATAAAACATGCATTTGAGAGGAAAATCTGGCCAAATATACACAAAAACACATCTCCCTCTTTTTCCCTCTCATTATATATATATATATATATATATATATATATATATATATATATATATATCAAATTTACATCGAGCACTATATTGTAAAAATAAAAATATCTATAAGAACACCGGATTATATAGCTTACTGTTCTTTTCTTTTTTATATATATATATATATATATATATATATATATATATATATATATATATATATATATATATATATACAAACACACACACGCATATATATATATATATATATATGTGTATGTGTGTGTGTGTGTGTGTGTGTCTGTGTGTCTGTGTGTGTATAAAATGACAATATTTATACCCGAACTAATGGAGTTAGTATAGGTAGTCCACTTGGACCGTGTTTCTCAAACTAATACATGTCTCAGGTTGAAAACAAGCTATTTAAAAAAACTTACTCAGTCAAAAATATATATTCGCTATGTAGATGACATTTTTATTTTAGTTGATGCATTCAGTTAAAAATAAAAATAATCCTTGATAATGCTAAAAGTATAGCCGAAAACGCTTAGACATATAGAACATTCGAACTATTACTACATAATTTATCTCCAGAAAAGAAAATATAAGACAATAGAAATTAAATAAAACCTTAACTGCAATAAATTGTCAGTCATCTCTAATGAAATTTGTATAAAAGAAGCATTGCTGTCCAAATAGACATTTCATATATATATATATATATATATATATATATATATATATATATATATATATATATATATATATATATATATATATCGTTTTTGTGTAATTTTACTATTTTGTCTGATGTGGGATTTTCCTGAAAACTGTGAGTTTATTACGAACTTTCTTTCTCTTTCTCCCCCACCTTTTTCTAGCTCTATCTCTACACACACACACACACACACACTCTCTCTCTCTCTCTCTCTCTCTCACACACATACACACACTATCTCACACAACTACACACACATTCAAACACACACACACATATATCGCTTTGTGTATTTTTTACTATTTTGATTGATTTGGGATTTTCAGAAAACTGGGAATTTCTTAATTACGCACTTATACAAATTGTCTCTCTCTTTCTTTCTCTCCCTCCCCCACCTTATCTCTATCTGTATCTCTAGACACACACACACACACACACTGTATCTCTCTCTCACACACACACACACACACACACACACATATATATATATATATATATATATATATATATATCGTGTATTTTTGGAATATTTTATTTGATTTTTGCCTTTAAGAGATCATGGATTTCCTTCTTTATTACACACTTATACAAACTCTCTCTCATTCTTAATCTCTCTCTCTCTTTCTCTCTCTCTCTCTCTCTCTCTCTCTTTCTAACTTCCAGTTTTTAAAAACTGGAAACTATGTCATAAGAAATATAGAAAACCTCTTTCAATTCTCCATGTGCTTTCCAAGTAAGCCCAGTGAATCTCCCCTTAAACGTACTGAAAGAAAAACATTTCGAAAATTGATCGCATTTTTCTTCCATATTGGCTGCGGAAACAACACGCAAAGAATCATGACAATATGACATCACCAGTCACGCAACCAATCGGCTTTCATTTTGAGAGTGATCCTTATTTACACTTCATGATGGGCTCATGCGCCATTTTTGTTTTTTCGTAAATGATTTGTTAGTCAGATTTTAGATTGAAACAGGATTTTTTTTATAGATAATTTTCTTATAGATAATTTCAAGGAAAAGATAGAGGGGGAAACAAAGAAAATGTCACGTGTAAATAAGCCGGATGAGTGACATGTCAATGACAAATCCAATTGGCAATGAGCTGAAATATGTCGGAAAAGAATAAAGAAATATTACGATTTAGTAATGTGTTTCCGAAGAAGGGCTACAATCTTTCTTACTCTAACAAGATGCACTTAAAAACGGACGATTTTCCATTACGTAACCTTCCTATGTACATTCATTTTTGATTTATTATATAAAATTTAGATTTCATTTAGAGTTCCTGTACTAAAAAATGGACCCCTTTTATATTTTACTGTACAGATTTTCCACACGCAACGAAACATGGCGAATTTAATTTAAAAAATAGAAATTATTTGAAACTATAATCTATTAGACACATATTCACCACGAGTACATCTGCGCAAAAACATGCGCATATATTGAAGAAAAAAATTACAGAATTTAATACTAAAATGGCATAGCGAAGGTGACATAAGCAGTATTACACGCCTAGTGAGAGTCTGTCGGTTGACCAGCGTTCAATCTATTCGACTGTTATATTTAACAGACCCCCCCCACCACTAGGAATGTATGTGGCACAAGTTCTGAGTTTACCGTGGGTTCTCCCAGGGCGTAAGCTCGGCCAAAAATATTTACTTAGAACCGGCATAAACGGGTTCAGCGTCTGTCTACCTCCCCGGACGAAACTTTGCCCGTCGGCAAAGCCTCGTCCGGGTTCCTCTCCGCTCGAGGCAGAGAGTTCGACATAAATGAACAATCTGGACGACTGTTAATATCTAAAAGACCCACCCAGGAGTGGTGTATGTGACACAAGGCCGAGTTTACCGTGTGTTCTTCTCCGAGCCTGTAGGCTCGGCCCAAATTTTTACTTTTGAAGCCGTCTAAATGGGTTCAGGACTTGTCTACTTCCCCGGACGAAACTTTGCCCTGCAGCAAAGATTCGTCATAGTTTCTCTCTGCAAAGGCAGAGAGTTCAGACGGTCGACTGATTCTCCAAGACCTTCTCTCCTACTAATCTTATGGTAGGCGGAAGTGTCCAACATGGACTCTTTAGAGGGAGGACACCACAATAATTACTTAACGAGTTCGGATGAATAGGCGGCAAAACGAGCAAAAACGATATAATATTAGCCTTATACGGAAGTATTCGATATTCAATGGCCGAGCAGACAGTGCCATCGTCAATTATAATCTTAAAAATTTTTTATTAATACAATTTTTTTTTTATTATTATTAATACAGTTTTTCAGGAAAATCAAGCACAGTAACTGTAATCTCTTTTTCCACTATTAGTGGCTTTCGAGAGATTTGAAGAATTGACCGAAAGCGATTGTGACGATGAATAATATGGAAAATTTTTGCATTCACTTACTCACACAAAACAGAATATATATGAACTCTGAAAAAACGAAATGAAAACATTAATTAAATTTTCCTTGTTTGTCATATTTAACGAAAATATATATATATATATATATATATATATATATATATATATATATATATATATATATATAAACAGAAAGATGTGGAATCCACAGTTGTTTAGCATTTACTTTGTTTAAAAAAGTTCTACGTAGAGGATAAATCATTAGCATCGCCTGATGACTGAAAAATTTCAACTTCCGAAACATAGAAATTTTTTATACCGCGATGAAAAATATTTTGAATAAAAAATATTATTATATATATATATATATATATATATATATATATATATATATATATATATATATATATATAGGTGTGTGTTTATATGCGTGTCTTTGTAAGTAATGGCTGCCTACGGAGAGTCACCGAATAAACCGCGGCATTTGAGTTAGTTTCCCACTCGATTAATCCTCTGAATGTCCGATCATGCCGTCATTATTTTTTGGGGTTGTGCATAGCTTGAACAATATTATTTGTACTCTCAGCATCAGACAGCCTTGATCCAATGACTGTCAAGCTAAATGGAAACTGACTGTACTGTATTCGATTCGAGTAGTTTGTAAGTAAGCCACAAACATAAAGCTAATGCGGGGACGATCATATGACCTTTCTTATTGTTTACAATAGCAAGCAGAAACCAGTCTTAGTACTAACAGTGGTTGATGCTTTTCCTTATTGTATTTCTCATCTAACACAAAATCCAAGAGCCGCTCAAGGTAGAAGGTTACTGAATTGACGTTGTTTTAAGGGCGTAAAAGTGTGAAGTAAGAAGTGCCTATTATGATAGATAACAGTTGACACTATACTTGCAGGGCTTAATATCGTAGTGACTGATGAAGCATCTTTCAGGAGACTATTTCACAATGTAATAGTTCTAGGGTAGAAGCTGTCTGATTGGAATACAAATGGCAGGAAAATCAACCGATTATGTGCATTTTGCATGACGGGGTCTTAGCTGTGTTAGTCTGGATTTGTGAATCTAAGAAATGCATCTCGGTTGTGGTGTTCATGATGACGGTCGTCTTCGAGTATAGAATCCAGAGGTTAGCAGTGAATATTTCGAAGACAGTAGGAAAGCGTTGTTCAGGTTAGGAGTTGATATTTTGGTAAAAGTAGCAGAGCCTAGTTCGTCCTTCTGGTTCTCTTCGCCTGACAAGCTGGCACTGGAGTGAACAAAAATGGCCGCCTTTATACACGACGGATTGAATGTTCTACGTCTTCTGATTGGTTAACCTTTTATTGGTGGACTATAAAGTGAGTCAAGACATTTGGATTGGCTCACTAGTTACATATTATACACAAAAAACTGCAACAGGTTGAACATTGGCCATGAAGTACTGATAGAAAAGGCAGAGGCAAGCAACGTTTTCTCTGTGAGAAAAAAGGATTGTATGTTGGAAAAAAAAAACTCCTACAAGGACGCTAAGTAATTGCAGCAGTCAATTATGTCTTCTTTGATGTATTTTATATATATATAGTTGTTTATACGCATTATATGTATAGGGTGACCCAAAAAACCGGGAATTTTTGAAGTGCGTATTGCCAGACATGAGAAAGTGGCAACACTCCGAGACAGTGACCTTACGAAAGTAAACCTTTCGCCATTTAGAATTCAAGATGAAATTCACAGTATCCAGCTGAGATGTTGCAGCAGTCAATGAGGAATCTCAACAGCAGATTTCAAGAATGCATTCGTACAGTAGGACGTCATCTACAGGATGTAATTTTGAAAATTCCATCATTGTTTCTTAAATGGCATGTTTTAAGGTTTCAATTACTATGAATAAAATATTTTTCTTCCATCACTCTTGGTTTTACTGGATTGTTAAAAAGTTCCTGTTTTTGGGGGCCACCCTGTATATCATATATATATATATATATATATATATATATATATATATATATATATATATTGTCTTGGGGTAATTATTTTTATTAACCGGAAAATAGGTGATGTTAGACGTTTTTGTTTACGTCTGGCCCCGGAATCGTCACTTAGATCAAGATCGAATAATTAAATGGACTTTGGCACATTTCTTCTTCCTTATAAAGAAGAAAAAATTCTAATGAAAAATCCCTAAAAGAAAAGTAAGAAAGAAAGAAAGCAAAAAAGAAAGCCATCAAGCAAGCAAGAAAAAAAACAATCAAGAAAGAAAAAAACAGAAAGAATGATGTCAAGCAATCAAACAAGCAAGAAACAAAGCAAGAAAGAGAGAAAGTAAGCAAGAAAATGTGGAAAAGAAAGAAATAAAGAAAGGAAGAACGAAATCAAAAAAGAAAGAGTAAAGAAAATGTTACGTCTTTATTCCAGATAATGAGAATAACACAATCCTGGAATTTAATATCTCTTGGAGGCGACGTAGTCTTACTGAATTCTGTAGTAAGGATATGAGGTTTAACTTCAGATGTGTCTCTCCCGAAGATTCTCAGCGTCAGTATAACGAAGTGGTAGGGAAATTGTCGCCATATTATATTTTTAATTTCGCGCATGTCGATAACACAGTATAACAGGATCAGTTGGGAACCATCCCTGAGAAAAAGAGCAGTATGACGCAATTCACTCCACCAGAAATTTGGAAAAAGCACACTGTACTGCTTGGCATTCGCACCGGAAACTATAATACGGATATTTCGTGGTGTTTGGGTGTCTTCCTTTCTCTCTGAAGAGAGTGCAGGGGATTTGGAAAGAGATGAATGATATATCCAGTCAACACCATGGTATTTGGAGTGATCACTAGTAATGGCGACGTTATTCCACAATTTTTCTAGAGTATTCGGCAAAAGGAAATTCAGATATTTTTCAAGTCCAGCGGGTCACAATTTTCGTAACAGAAGACATACTTTCTTTTCATCCAAAAATCCTTGAAATTCTTCTCTGAAAATGGCTTCGTGCCTTCTGAAGTACTGAAGTGGAGTGTTAAGATTTCTTCTGGGATGTAATTAATTTCACTAACTAAGTTAGCGGCTAAGTCCGGCGAAAATTAAATTCACGCATTACCTGTTCCTTGACTTTCCAGGATTGACTTCAACTGTTCTTGATATTCAATCCGCTCATGCTGCATTGTTTTTAATACTGTATTATTTTCGTACAAGTAATCCTTAATTAGGAAGATTTCTTTCCTAATCGCAGTATGACATACACTCTTGGAATTTATCGACTCGAGTCGCCCTTTGAATATACATAAACTTCACAAATATCTTTTCCGTGAATTTTGAATTTTCTTCAACTATTTATGCCAAGCGAGAGGAATTTTTTTTGTTTTCGTGTGAATTTGAATCCTCGGCTGTTATGAATTGAATGGAGATAACACTGTCATGAAATATAATGTCGCTTGGTTTTGAAGTAGGATAACTGAATTCTGTAGTAAGAATATAGGGCTCCCCGCCCGACTAGCTCTCTCTCCTGACGATTCTCGGCGTCAGTATATATGCTATTTGGAAGAGTTCATACCATGTGCGGGAGAATCGTGTTCATCTCCACACCAGAAACCAAGAAAGAAAGGAAACAAGCAAACAAAAAAGAATGAAGGAAAGAGACCAGGCAAGAAAGAAAACAAGCAAAAAGCAAGAAAGAAAGATAGCAAGCAAGTAAACAAGAAAGAAATCAAGAAAGAAAGAAAACAAGCAAGACAAAAGCATGAAAGAAATAAGGAAAAAGAGAAAGCAATCAAGAAAGAAAGAAAGAAAGAAAGAAAGAAAGAAAGAAAAAAGAAAAGAAAGGAAGGAAGGAAGGAAGAAGGAAAGGAAGAAAAAAGAAATTAATTAAGAAAGAAAGAAAACAATCAAGGAAGACGGAAAGAAAAAAAAAGAACGAAATAAAAAAAGCATGAATCAAGAAAGAAAGATAGCAAGAAAGTAAACACGAAAGAAAACAAGCAAGACAAAAGCAAGAAAGAGATAAGGAAAAAGAGAAAGAAAGCAAAATAGAAAGAAAGCAAGCAGGCAAGAAAGAAAGAAAGAAAGAAAGAAAGAAAGAAAGAAAGAAAAAAAAAAAACAAGCAAGAAAGAAAACACGAAAGAAAACATATATATTAGAAAAAATACTGAAGGGAAAAACTCCATTCTAATAAAAGACGTAGTAATTATATCATGAAAACAGCGTGAGTAACGTTTATAATAAATTGTCTCCTTAACAAACAAAACATCATAAAGAAAGAAAAAAAAAAGAACTGTCAAGGACTGGATATCATCCTTTCTGCAGATCAAAGAACAAAACTGAAAGATGTTTTTTTTTAATTATAAAAAAAAATAGTTCGTCGTGCGTTAAACATAAAAGAAAAACTTTCCAATATAAACATCATGATTGAATCAATTAATACTTGAGAATTTGGAACAGCCTCGTGGAAAACTAACCAATGATACGGCCATCTTCAAGCGTGCATTCCAATATAAATACGTTCTATTTGCAGTTATGTTGTCTAGAATGACAAATAGAATTACAACGGGTTAATGACGTCAAAAATGACGTCAAAAATGACGTCAAAAATGACGCTTTAATTTAAAGTATAGAGAAATGTATTTACTGAAAAAAAAGTAACTATAAACAATTTCTTCTATCCTCTGCCAGCAGCAATGATGGATAAAGCATTATCCCGAACCATCGCCAGTGAGACACGCTGCAAGAGCCACTCCGTTTCGCGAGGCTCGTCGCTTAATCGAGACGCAATCGCGCCAATCCTGCGAAGGAACAGCATCGAACGAGGGCCAATAATCGCAGAAGTCGCCACTGCCACAGGAGTAAAAAAAAAATCTGACAGCAAGAGAAGAATATTTAACAATTTTTTTCATCTCTGCGTCACTAGCGACGGATCCCGGCTCAACCGCGGACCTGATCAAATTCCCGGCCGAAAATGTATCCGTACAGGTCGTATCCCAAATCAACGACTTCCCCATTTTAAAATGGAAAATGGTAATGCCATCCGGCCGCTTTCTATCACCACGATCGAGGCCTACGGGTTCGACTTGGGAAGGGAACCCAGCTGTATCCAAACCTCTTCTGATGTCGTCGTTTATTGCTGCATGCCGTGGAGAGCGGCCAGCACTACGACGACAGGAGAGAGGATGCAAACCAAATTCATTGATGGAAACTCCAGATCTGCACCTGTGACAACAAATAAACGGTGTCTAAGGAAATATTGTGATATTCATGGCCATGATCGTTTTGTACGCGCGAAGAATTAAATCCGATTAGTAGATTTTAAAACTGATTAAACATTGTCATTAAGAAGACAAGTAAATTTCCGTTCAAATAAATTTGATTTCTGTAGAAAAAGAAGTGAATAAAGAGAAAAAATCTGAAGGTCTGTTGCTTGGAAAGAGAGAAAACTATAATAATTGTCTGCCTTCTCCAAGGCCCACATTTAGCATTATTATACCAGTTACATACTAACACTTTAGTACAACGGAAAAAAATGATTAGAAATAATTCAAAGAAATCATTTCCCAAATTGAACTGTGCCTGTAAACTATATATACAGCTCAAGAATATACAATTATATATTACAAAATTGTTATACATAAACATAGATATTTTTATCAGTTTGGCATGCACATCAAATATTAATATATACAAAAGGAACACTATATGGAAGGGTGACCATAGTGAATATTTAATTTATAAGGAGGGAAAAATACAACCCAGGTGTTATCTTTTGTGTTTCTTATATGAGATGCATGTCATTCGTTCGTCAATTCTCGGTATGACAATGAACTACATCCGGCAGCAAGGCCGCTGATCGGAAGATTGAAGGTTTTAAGGAGCGTGCAACCATCTCTTAATTACTGTAATTTTCCGGTCTGCTCTGACCCGGCGTGGTAGCAACTGTTAGGGTCCCAACCCTGGACAAATAGGGAACCCCAAAACAAGACAATATGAAAGTACAAAAAATATTTTATAGTAAATATATGAGCAATATATTTTTATATAATAGAATTATCAAAAATACATATTCATCATATATACATAAAAATTACCAACCTTTTCAAGCAAAATAACCCTGTATAGATTTTATAGCAAAATGAGCAACAAAACATTTTATCTGTAGTTAAACCATTGCGTTGAAAATGTATTTAGTTGAATCCACAAAATTGTGTTTAAAATAGTGAGATTTCGGCATAAATTAACCCATAGAGTTGTTGATATGCCTTAAACAAAATCAACCAAACAACATTCGCTCGGGCAGAGTCGCCGCTGACTAACACGCCTATTTCTGTCTAGAGCTTATCAGCTATTATCATCGATTTCGGACTGTCTTCATTGCTGGTTGTCACTTGACATTCAGAGGCCTTTAGGACATTTATAAATTCCTCTTGTAAATTAGGAAGTTAATTACGTTAGATATTCATTCATTGATGCTGACTTTGACTTATCTTGCGATCTCGTTTAGTGCAGAAGGGACTATTTTTCTGCCATTGTATATTTGAATTACTATATTTGCTAATCCGTTGATTACATTGGCCAACAAGATTTTTGGTGCCAAGAAACAAAACGCGTTTTTTAGTTAATTTTATGGAGCTGATTCCGAAAATGACCGTAGTTTTTTATGGTTAACTACCATTTTGGCTGTACTGAAACTGCTAATTTTTAGAAAAAAAGATCAATTTACGATGTTGGCTGATCGCAAAATTTACTTAATAACGGTCGTAGAAACCCATCAATTTTCATATATAGCTAGCAATTTATGTCATCTGTCTGAAATAAACTATTTTTATAAGCAAAATTGTATTTGAGTTGAACCTTTCTAAAATAGAAGTACCGACTTTTTCCAAAAATTAACTGGTAAACTTTATCAGTAATACACTTTAGTAAACCTGATAATTAATGTAACATCAAAAAATAATGAAAACCTAAAATCGTTGTTTGATATTCAGGAATTTATCCCATCACCACGGAAGGAAACAAGCACATTGAGGGCATTTTGTTTTCACAAATGGAAAGAAACTCCAACTAAAGACATCCCAATTGAATGCACCTATTCCATTGTACATGATATTGCTGGAGCATCAAAAGGGGCCAAACAAGAAAGAGAAAAAATTACTATAGTTCTTATTTTCCCGAATATTATATTTCAGCTGTTAGTTTATTAAAGGATTTGATAAAAATACTTGTCGGTCTTGGTATATTCAATCGTGTGATTTTTAAGGACTTTTGGTTTGATTGTTATTGCAAAAATAGTATTTCTCAAAAACCAGACTAATATTTGTTAGTTTAAATACGAACTGAGAGGTTTCTATGATTTTATTTTGTGAAATTTAGCTACCGGTCCATAACATATATATAGAAATCAAATGAAAAATATTTTTGCAAAAATGATGCATTCCTGTACATAAAAAACAAGAGATAACAAAGAAAAAGTAAGGTCGTTTCAGATTCAGCGTTCTCAAATTAGCTAAAAAAGATGTTTGGTGTCTCGACACCATTTCAAAAATTCATTTTTGCTGTCTTTTTCGGCATCATTCCGTTATTTACGCCGATGACACATGGGCACTAGATATTTCTATCGAAAGGGGTCGCTTTTATATGACGACTATTATTTTTCGTCTATATATATATATATATATATATATATATATATATATATATATATCATAATAACGTAGTTACCTCCTCTGACGTTACACGTCTTGGGTAAGACTTTAAACTACACCTGCGTTCTGGGTAAGACGCTAAACTACGTCCAGCATCAAGGCCTCTGATCAGGATGTTTTGAGGAGCGTGGAACCACCTCTTAATTGCTGCTGTTCCCAGGTCCACCCTGACCCAGGGTGGTAGCACCTGTTAGAGTCCCAACTATGAGCATATGGTTAACTATTGGCAGCAATACTTTTTTGAAAAAAAATATCACCATCAATACAATTTTGAAGGAAATATATTACCAGAAATAGATTTTTGACAAAACAAAATATTACCAACAATAAAAAATTTTGTCAACATGAAATAACCCATTGGGTTTGATATACCGTAAAACAAAATAAACCAAACCAATCTAAACCAAAGAATACATATTCTATTCAAATGAATATTTCCTAAAAATGTTGTCGGCATTAAATAACCCATTGAGCAAGATATGCTGTGAAGCTAAATAATCCCAACCCTGACGTTACTTCACGAGTATGCTATAAGTTGGGATACAGATTTGTTCTTTTCCCAGAGTGGCAGCCATCCAGATCTAGAGAGCCATATCTCATTGAAACACCGGTTCTTGAACGACACCAAATTTAAGCCACGTCCAGCCCGGTCAGTTCATAGATGGGTGACCGCTTCGAAATCGGATAGCACAGTTCTAATTCTATCCGGGTTTGTTATATTCACTCACTAGCAGCATGGCCCGGCGTTGCCCGTGCTTGATTAAAAAATCATACAGCAATCGCTATCACGTGACTTAAAATATTTTTGCCCTGCCTTGCCTTTAAAGGAGTGCCCCTTGCCGTGCTGATGTTGCTACATGCCTTTCTTCTTGCCTATCTCACACTGCAAATTTTTCCTAAGCTCTATACTAAACATTAATTCTGTTACGAAAAAAGAACTAAACAAAATGAACACAAAACGATCAGCTTTAAAAAAGGACTCGTAACTAGAAAAACCGAATGAAAAAAGAATGTTAACAACAAATACTTTTCCACACCCAACCCAGTTCTGCGGAATCAGAATCTAGTTGAGTTTAAGCAAGCGAATAAGCCAATTGGAGTAAAGTGCCATGCAGATTTAAATGTTACCCACTTGTGACGAATGCAGCTATCGATTTTTTTTTGCATGCTAGCATGCTAGTTAACATTCGTGTCAGTCAGCTATTGGCTCTCACGCTAGCCAATAGAATCTTCCTGCCTATTCGTGGCAGCCAGCTATAGGTTCTCACTCTGGCCAGTACAAAATAGCCGCAAAGTACATGAAAACTGCCGTAGAAGCATGAAAAAATCGATTATTTCAACTATCGATGGGTGTTGGGAAATGCAAAGTCGGTCTTGGCCTTCCCGCTATCTTGGAGCATGTGCATGTAAATGTTGGTGCAAATCCGTCGGAAATTGCGGCCGTGCATTCGTTACACACACACACACACACACACACACACACACACACACATCCTGCCTTTTATAGATAGAGATGTGCAAATAACCTTAGAAAAGGTACGTATCAAACATCTTACCCTTTGGCTATGGTTTAGTTAGTACGAGATATATCATTAACTCATTATTATCTACAAAAAAAGTCTGACCATTTAAAAAAAATATATATATTTCTCGCATTAAATACACTACAAAATAATGATAAACCGTCAAAAATCAAATAAACCAATCAATAGAGTGCACAGTTTACCCTACTATTTAATCTATAACTGGGACTAGATATATATTATCATATTTAGAGTAATGCAACACTTATTGAAAAGAAGAAACAGACATGCGCACTTCGTCGTATACACAGGCACAGGCAGTTTGAAATTGATCAGAACATGTTCGTACCAATACGCAATACACAGGCACACATGATTTTTTGCCAGCTATTCTCACACTAGCTCTTCTTTCAAGAAGCAGGAAACATTACTCGAAAGCGCCATTTGGTCGGTTCTCTTGATGTCGGCTCTTACTTGCCGCCTGCTTTGATGTCGCTCAATATCAGATGCGCCATCACCACACTTGACACTGTGTTCCGCCATCCTTTAGCTGTTCGCCAGATCCTTCTCAAACTGTCTCTGCTCCCATACCACCATAGCCACAAAGACATTCTCGATTTGTAGGTACGTACCATTCCCACCTGGTAAATTATCTCTCTATCGATTTGTATCAAGCCAAGATCTCTGTGGCACAAGGTAACATACGGAAAACAGTGAAATTCGATTTCCACTAATTAACAACGGATTTCTCGGGTTCGTTGATATTCAAGGTAAAGCACACGTTATGTCCATAAGTTGAAAAACTTCATTATGACAAAAAACATAAAAATATATTTAAGACATTTTTTATGTTTATACATTCTTTTTATAGATAAAATATTTAAGTAAATACTCTGTTTTATAATAAACAGTATTAAACAACATTTACCGGCCTGAATGTCCGAGAAATTTTCAGAGAAAATATTCGTCCTCCGACAGGATTCGGACCTGTATCCTATACGGTACCGTCATTTAGCTTGACGTGCCTTTAACCGATTTGGCCACAGAGGAGCGTTCGGTTAGCAAGGTCGAATTTATTGTCTTTAAACTACAATCTTCTATGAATCTCTCACGTACATTCATATCTGCTCAAACCGCATCCAAATGTAAACAAATGACGTGACACCTTATGAAATAGACAAAGTCCGACAATTGTTTTTAAGAACGCTCCTCTGTATATATATATATATATATATATATATATATATATATATATATATATATATATAGGATATCGTACATTGAACGTTGATATTAACACTATTAATATCCGTTTATTTTAAATATAAAATAAAATATTAATTCTCATTCATTTTAAATGTAAAATATAAATGCAGTCTATTTTAAGTACAAATAAATCCAGTAATCTCTGTATAATATATACACAGCACTGGCATTGTGTTAACCAGAGATATTTTATTAAAATTTAAATTATGTAACGATCAATCTTTACTCAGCATCTGAAGATTGCGTTGTGCATGAACATCGAAGTCGTGCTATCGGAATATATATATATATATATATATATATATATATATATATATATATATATATATATATATATATATATATGTAGAACACAAGTACTCCAGACCAGCTGCAATCTTCTGCTGAGCGCCGTGCTTCATCAAAGCTTTTGGCTAATTAAATTTAGTACCTTTCTACACGTTGTGCCAGCAACGGCTGGATGATGTTACGTTGCGATTGGTCTATCGGTTGGAAATATATATTTAATGAAACGTGTATATATATATATATATATATATATATATATATATATATATATATATAAAAAGGCTTAAACACTAATATTCCATGGTCATAATTTATTCCATTGGAATCGTAAATACGATCCAAATCATCAGACCTACAAATTCAAAAATTCATATATATATTTACAATTTTCGAATCGGTTGTTCACTATAGTGCTCGAAGTTATGGATATACTGCCCGAAGTTCATATTTTGTTAGTTTTGTTCAAATACTTTCGGTTACAGTCATTATCAAGAACCGATGTTGCTTCTCAGGGAGAGAATTCCTTTGTCTGCATCCTCGCATTCTTTTTACGTCATGTGTAACGCATACTGGAAAACGAGGCCGCGCAAAAAGTTTGATATTTATTTTATTTCATTTTAATTTATTTTTTGTTTATTTATTCATTGTATAATACTAATATAATGTGGACGCACATTAATTATATAATATATACTTTAAAATATAATCTCTTTTTCAGTCCTAGTTTAAAAATAAACTACACCCTTGTTCAAGGCCTCTGACCTGAAGGTATGAGGAGGATGAAACACTTTTTAATTGATGTTGTTACCAAGGTGGTAGTACCTGTTGGGATCCCAGCTATGGGCAAATAGCTAACACCAAAATTGGAGTCAAAACACTATGAAAGTATTAAAAAATATTGTAAAAATACCACCAGCAATACATTTTCATAGTTTAAAAAGATTACCAGCAATATATTTCTGTTAGGAAAAACAATTTCCAAAAATAATAGCTAAATGGTATAGCAATTCAGGCTCTATGACGGCAGGATACAGTTTCGATTCCTGTCAGAAGACCCGTATTTTCTATGAAATTTCTCGAACATTCAAGCTGGTAAATGTAGTGAATACTGTTTTTTTTTGAAAACAACATTTTACTCAAATATTTGTATCTATAAAAATAACGTATAAACAGAAAATATATAAAAGTAATTATCGAACATAAGAAAGATTATTTTTTATAGTTTAATTTTTAAGTAAATACTTTATCCTTTTAATTATTTGCCAAGGTCCCATTTGTCGGACGGGAGTCTTAATCTGTTATCCGCAGTAATCTTTAATTAATAAGGGATTCTTTTATACCACAAATTAAAGCAATGTTTCCATGGAATTATAATTAGTTTTTATTTTTAACCTGATATTATTTCTTCTTACTCTCCTATTTTAGTGGGTAACCGTGTTTGAGTAGACGTGCTGTTTTTTTTTTGTTTTTTGTTTGTTTTTTTTTGTGGGGGTGTTTGTTTCTTTATTTTCACTGTTTGGATTTCTCCTTTCGGTCTGCAAATTCGAGAGCCTTAAAGAAACCACACATAGAATAGGAATAAACAGTCTGATCCCTCGTAATCTCAGTGATTGAGCGGTCTAATCCACGCAGAATCAGAGGGTTGTTTCCCCTACATAGGGGATGCATGTTCGAATTTTGCCGGAGAGCATATTTTTGTTACTCAGTCTATCGAACGCGCAGGGCGGTAGGCGTAATTCCCAAAGAAATCAGTCTATTTACGCAGTTTCCACTGAAATATGCTTTAGAGTAATAAGATGGCCTATAATTAATAATTTATGTTTTTTTTTTGTTAGTAAACCTATAACTGATATCGGATTTTTTAAAAATACCTATTGTAATGACAAAACTACGCAGGTATAGAATTTAAGAATGCTTTATTCAACTGAGAATACAAGGTTCGCGTATAGTGTCCTTTTATAGCCCCAGTACACAGAAATAGCTCTCTCAAAGAGGAAAGTAACGAAATAAGGGGAGACCACACTTGATTATTCATAACAGCTATAACAGTGGATTTTTATTGTTAATAGTTATTTATTACAGATTTCACGGGGATTAATAATGGATTATGTAAATGTTGCTTACACAGGCAATCTTAACTGCAGACCGTCTTCGAGGTATCTTTTACACCGGATGCATTCAGTAATCTAGCGTTTAATCGTTACGCACAACTTGTTTTTCTCATGGTAGACATTTTGAATAAGATCATATATTTCCTACGGTGAAATCTGTTTCATGGTAAAACATTCAATGATAAATAGCGCTCTACTTCAATTTTTCATTCTAATTTTTCATTGCTTATTGTCAGTTGATTTCATTTTATTATTGCTTTTGAAATAGACAAAAATCGCCCTAAAATGACGAAGAACGTCGTTTTGTTTTTCAACTTAAGCTGAAGCAAATGTCAGGCTTCTACAAGAAATCTTCCGAATATAATGTGCGTACACACATTTTTACACACACACACACACACACACACACACACATGTATATGCATTCAAGCAGGTTTGGTTAAATGACTTAGACGTATTATGTTTATTTATTTTAGTTTAATCCCTTCAAGTTCACGAATTAATTTCTTGCTGTCTGTAGGAAATTGATTAAGAAAAATACCAAAATTTTCTTTCAAATATTTTTTATTTTACCAAGTACTTTCAGTCTCATCT
>CAHIKZ030001324.1:2937500-2967500 GCA_903632075.3 Acanthosepion pharaonis
CACCCACGGGGATCGAATGTGGCACAAGGCCTTTTTAAAGTGGGTATCTCTGAGCCCGTAGGCCCAGCCAAAAATAAATAACCATACAAACCCGCCGAGGCAGGCCAGTTCCGTCAACCTCCCCCAACGAAACCCTACCCTTCGGCAGAGCTTCGTCCGGGTTCCTCTCTGCAAGCAGAGAGTTCGACAGACACCCGGCCCGGCAGCTCACAAAGCGCAGATACTACACTTTGATCCTAGCCACCGAGTCGAGCGGGTGTTCTTTTTATAGATGGTATTTATCAATACACCCACGGGGATCGAATGTGGCACAAGGCCTTTTTAAAGCGGGTATCTCTGAGCCCGTAGGCCCAGCCAAAAAGAAATAACCATCCAAACCCGCCGAGGCGGGCCAGTTCCGTCAACCTCCCCCAACGAAACCCTACCCTTCGGCGGAGCTTCGTCCAGGTTCCTCTCTGCAAGCAGAGAGTTCGACAGACACCCGACCCGGCAGCTCACAAAGCGCAGATACTACACTTTGATCCGAGCGGGTATTCTTTTTATAGATTCCATATAGAGAGAGCTTGTGCAGCAATAGACGTAACATTTTTGGAAGTATTTAGCGAACATTGTCTGTGGAAGTTGTATTAGTCCTACAACCTTCCGAGAAAATCATCATCATGATTTCTGACTGTTTTCTGAACTTCTTTTTATGTGTCTTGTCCCCTCAGACCCTAGGCGATCATAGCTTTCCACAACATCCTCACCTTTGGGGCTCTTAAAACAATTATGTTTGTTATTTCTCCTAAACCTTCTGCCAGACATTTACTCAAGCACACTATGTTATGCGTTGTTTTCCTCTGTCCCTCTTGCCTTCAATCTGCCCTGTGAGTATCAGATTTTCCGAAACCACTTTCCTTATTATGTGGCCCAGATATTTGAACTCTCTCTTCCTGATGTTAAGCATAAGTTTCCTTTTTGTTTATATTTTCTCTAAACCTGGTTCGTTGCACACATGTTCGGTCTATGGTATCTTCAGAATTTCTCTGTAGAATTACATATTTGTTGCTTCAAGACTCTTCTTTATCTTTGAGGTGATTGTCCAGCACTCACTGCCATACAGGAGGGCAGCTATCACGTAACAGTTTAGTACTACTTTCCTTGTTTCTAGCGTTTTCTATTTCTGGAAACACTGCTTAGTTTTTGGGATGCATCTTTGGCGATCGCAATGCGCTGTCGGACTTCAATCAATCAATAAAATTACACGTTCAAATGGGGTCCTTTTTATAATTATAATAAAAAAAGAAAACAAAGAGATTTTTAAAGTGAAAGTGAAAGTGAAACTTAATCGTTGGAGCCAAGGTACGCATATAAGAAATGCGTCGTTTTTTCAAAGCATCGTATATTTCAGTTAAAAGTTGAAACTCCTAATATATGAACCTCGGCTCTAACGATTAAGATTCATCCCTAAGTGCTAGAAGTCCTGGCCATGAGTGATATAAAGGAACGTAAAATCGAGCGGACACAATGGAAGGAAGGTTAAGGGCGAGGTTTTCATCAGTAGATGGGAGTGGGTGCGAGAGGGAGTCGCAGTGTTAAACCAATTCCAAGATGTTTAAATTGTTGTAGTTGTTCGATTTCTCTATGCACGGTTTTTAATTTGCATTTCGGGTTTATCCTTTTGTTAACAACTATGCCTTCTGTCTTCTCGCACTTGATTTTTAACATTTCTAATTGCTTTCCATCTCGAACATCTGTAGGAGTTTTTTTTTTTTTTAGCTTCCTTTTCGTGTTTGCTATCAACACTGTGTCATCTGCATATCTTATTCTGTTAAGCCTGGAATTTCGTCAGCGGTTAGATATAGGCAACTACTTCTGCCGCGAAGCAAGACTTAAATCCTACGTATGGTTATTTTTTGTATATTTAAAAAAAAATCTAACCTGGTATTTGACTGCAGTTTTTTTTCCTTCCCTTTTAAACTGTTCGTCTGCGTGACGAAAGTTCAGTGCTGTCTGCGATCGAGCGCGAGTATTCAGTCGAGTGGAGCGACGAAGCGTTCCACTTAGGCATTTTTGATTTATTGATTTATCGATCAGGAAAAGGCGGAAGATAATTAAAGGATGGAATAATTAAAATATCCGACTCCATTCGCCAAGCAACTGCAAAACCTATCATGCATTGTCTCGTCGATACGTAAGTCAATCAATTGTGAAGCCAGCATTCGTTTTAAATGTGGTCCCAGGCAAGAGAAAGAGAAATCTATTCGGGAAGGGAGCGATGGTGGTTGGTATTCAGGTTGGGAAAGTGAGTGAGTCATAACCGGGAATTGAACTAATGGTTGCCATGTGAGGAGAAAATAAGATTTCTTTTTTTCTCTTTATTAGATCATTGTTTTTTAGGGTGCGTCCACAATACCTTCCAAATATACCACCCAGAAATACCCC
This sequence comes from Acanthosepion pharaonis, assembly GCA_903632075.3. NCBI lineage: Eukaryota > Metazoa > Mollusca > Cephalopoda > Sepiida > Sepiidae > Acanthosepion > Acanthosepion pharaonis. Next base: position 2,939,925 of record CAHIKZ030001324.1, read on the forward strand.
CACATATTAGTAAGTCATTAGTACCAATAGAGCTTTCGTCTATCTAACGTCTTACAATTATGCGTCTTTGTTGCTCATATGTTATATGTTCCATACATACTATCCTCAAATATCCACAGTTGCTTACAGACCCCTCCTCCTCTGTAATGAAATCATACAGCATCTACTGACTTATAGGAGATTGATATTACATAGCATTTCATGAACTTGAATTTGAAAGTATTTTTTTATTTCTGTTTCTTCTCATATATATCTGTAAAGTGTGATACAAGTGTCTGATATTAATCAAACAATAATGAAATCATACAGCATTTACTGACATATAGGAGATTGATATTACATAGCATTTCATGAACTTGAATTTGAAAGTATTTTTTATTTGTGTTTCTTCTCATATATATTTGTAAAGTGTGATACAAGTGTCTGATATTAGTCGAACAATAATGAAATCATACAGCATTTACTGACATATAGGTGATTGATATTACATAGCATTTCATGAACTTGAATTTGAAAGTATTTTTTTATTTCTGTTTCTTCTCATATATATCTGTAAAGTGTGATACAAGTGTCTGATATTAATCAAACAATAATGAAATCATACAGCATTTACTGACATATAGGAGATTGATATTACATAGCATTTCATGAACTTGAATTTGAAAGTATTTTTTATTTGTGTTTCTTCTCATATATATTTGTAAAGTGTGATACAAGTGTCTGATATTAATCGAACAATAATGAAATCATACAGCATTTACTGACATATAGGTGATTGATATTACATACCATTTCATGAACTTGAATTTGAAAGTATTTTTATTTCTGTTTCTTCTCATATATATTTGTAAAGTGTGATACAAGTGTCTGATATTAGTCGAATATTTGATATACTATGTTTTCATTTAAACCATTTTTTTAGAAATATACTTTATAAATGTATATTTCTAAAAAATGGTTTCAATGAATAACACAAATAGAATTATATCAAACGGAAATTGTATATGATTATTCTTTCTTTTCGTGCCATGCATGAAACACGCTTAGGCGATCAAGTGTTTTTTGATACATGAATGACGAAGCAGATTTTTTTCCGCAGTAACATTTCTTTCTGCGGTAAACCAGTTGACATCCAAGACTATAAAACCTGGTCTATCCTGCTATTTACCCATAGCTGGAGGGAGAAAAAGAAAATTCATACCTTTTACTAGGATATAAGCACGTAAGTGAATGTAATGGATTCAACTGGAATTCGAACTCGGCTCTCTGATTCCTCAATCCGAGCCACTATAACGCTGTTTTTTCCAAATATTTTGTCTTAGATTTCCGACATTATCATTTTTTTTTAATTGAATTGAGTGCTTTTTGCTTAATTTAGCCATTTTTTGACAAATATTGTTTTTTGCCGAAAGTTGAATTGTTTTAATTTAAATATATAAATATCACGTTTGAACGTTATTTTTAGTCGATACTCCTGTCATAGACCACTCGATATATTTTTTTTCATGTCTCTTTATGATTTCGTATCCAAAAGTAAACAAGACATTTTAGAATCGATTTTTATTAATCCGATAGATTTTCTATCACTTTATAAATAAAAAAATAACGTTTAAACTGATAAAAATCTGCCGGATTATTAAAAATTCATTCTATATATATATATATATATATATATATATATATATATATATATACATATATTGAAAATTTCTCCAATTTAACCAGTAGAGAAGACAATATTTATGAAATTTCATTTTCGTATTTTGCTTTGATAAAGTCCACATTGGACAAAACGCGTCAGCAATTACCAGTTTTCCTATTGTCATTTTTATTCATATATATATATATATATATATATATATATATATATATATAGTTTAACTAACTAAGATCTGTCCAGTCTAGTTGCAGTATAAGCCACAGATTGGCTCTGTAGACAATGAAGAAATTCAGATGGGCTTCAATAGAGGGATATGCATAGGAACGAACAGCAATTCTGAAGATATGAAATCACAATTATTTTCAGCGGGTCTTCAAATCAAAACTGTTCTCTTGATGAGTCGTAGATTTACTCTATTCAATTTCACTCACATTTATTGGGTATGTTTGTGTTATAGTTTTCAGGTAGTTCCCAACAGTACCACACGCTTGGATCGTCTCTCAAAACTGAAACTACCAGGAAGTCACCACTCTGACAAATACTCTATGGTGAGATTGGGCACCCCGAGGCGGTTTAATGGTTAGCAAGCTTGTCTCGCTAGCACAATAACGAATAAGTAGTGAGTTCGATCCTCACTGGGTGCCCCATACTTTCGGCCTTGTGCCACATCTAAGCTATGCTTGGAAAATCGCTACTCTGTGGTGAGATTTAAATCCGAGTCCCACGACTGAAGCAAAAACGAATTGGACAATTCGTATGGACGCTAAAGATTTTCGTTGTTTGTTTGTTTAGCGGCATATCAACTCCTTATGGGTCATTTAATGCCGAAACTTAATTTTCTTGGAAGTATTAGAAATTTTCTTTATAAAATATATATTGCTAAATTTTTCTTTTCTTTTACAAAATGTAATACTGATAGTGTTTATATTTGCTTTTACAAAAATGTGTAGCTGGTAATTTTTATTTTTAAGAATGTTGGTAATTTCTTTTACTATGAAAATGCTTTGCTGGTATTTTCAATATAAAAATGTATTTTTATACTTTCATATTGTTTTGACCTCAGTTAGAAGGTTAACTATTCGCTCATAGCTGAGAATCTAACAGGTGCTACCACCCCGGGTTAGGGTAGACCAGGCCACAACAGCCATGAAGAGATTGTGTTACACGCTACTCAAAAATCTAACCTACCCTTCAGAGGCTTTGCTGCTGGGTGTAATTTATAGTCATACCAAGGACGAACGCTAAAGATTATGAAAATATTAATTTAGTGGAGCGCAATTTTGACACGTCTTCGGATATCAAGTTGGGAAAGGTGCAGAATTTACTAATCGGAAACCTATCTTTTGCGTCTACCTGGCCAAATGTAATAATTTCGGCGCAGTTCGTAATCTGATTTAAAGAAATAATTTACAGTTCATTCAGTTTATCATGCTTAAGTTTATCTTGTACATCATGGGGCTACCCAAAGAAAGCCGAGCCTTAACTACAGTGCAATCTTATCTCAAAAAAATACCCTCTATTGATCGATTCCAGGGGCCCGCCATAAGCATACAATGTATAAAGGGGAATAATCAAGTGAATTGAACTGTATGGATGCAATATGTAATGCCGAAAATGTGCTTAAAACAACAAAGAAATGACAACATCAAAAAGTGTTGTTGAAAAGGCAGCAAATTTAACTAGAGACGTAAAATCATTTGATGATAGTAGAGAATATGAAATCTGTTCGTTTGGTAGAACCTTCTGTTGCGTCGCTGACAATTACTCTAGTCTGTCATTATGGTATTCTTCCCTGTTATCTTTATTAATGGAGACTTTTAAAGCAAATCCAAAAAAAAATTAAAAACATAAAAGAAGGAAAACTCGGTGAAAGAAAGAATTTGCAGAGATGATGAAGGAAAGAAAATAGAGGAAAGATGCATAAAAAATTTAAAAAAAATAAATCATTATTCTTGTTCATCTTCAGCGCGCGAGCGATGAGGGCTCTCCACAACTTCCTATCCATTCCATTCCTTCCTTATCAATTTGCACAAAAACTTTCTCAAACTGTTCTCTGTTGCTCTCGCCTTTAATATACCCCGTGAGTGTTAAATTCCCCTGGCCCACTTTTATCATTTTCTACCGTCCTGTGTATAACGATAAATGGAATGACCCACCCTCCCTATGGCCTATGTGGATTGACTCTACCAGTGAGCACAGGATATACCTGGGAGCTTGCTTCGGGAATTAGTTGAACATTCGTCTCCAGCTGTGCTGGTCAAACTCTCTGTCTCCGGGCACAGAGGATCCCCAGACGAGGCTATGTCGAAGGGCTGAGTCTCGTTTTGGAAAATCGTAACCCCACCCCGTTTTAAACGAGACATTTTTGGCTGAGCATACGGACACCCCACATTAAATTTGGCCTTGTGCCTCGTCTGACAGTTGGTAGATATCCTTTCTTCGGGAATTACTAGCCCGCCACCCGATTCCCTGTCTTTCAGTAGTGTATTATCTTTTACAATAAACCTCTCTTATTCATCTACGCGCGTGTTGTTGTTTCTTAGACTGTTGGTGACCTCCTTAAAACTCAGGGTGTCTCTCAATACTTAAACCTGAATTCTTTTTATGGATCACAGGGTGGCCCTGAATCTCCAAAAAATAATAAAAAAAAAACAAGAAAAAAGAAAAATTATTTTTTTTAAAAACTGACACAATTTTATATTTATTACTTAATTATGATAAAAATCAAATAGATTTATGAAGCTGAAGTAAGAAAAAAATACTGAAAATTTAAACATGTGACCAGTCTGTATCCCTTCAAGTTTCAAATCTCTCTTTAGCATTGCAAAATGTATTCTGAAGCAAATGTGTTCTTTAAACTGAGCTGAACTATCGATCTTTTGGATATAAAACTTTTTTTTTATGGAACCCAACGAAAAGAAATTCAGGTGTGGTGGTGTCAACAAAGATGTGTTGTTGTGTATGCATTATTAATAGCGCTATAAAAAGGAATGAAAATAAAATTAAAAACATTATAAACAAAATTTATAAACAGAATTTTTTTTTTAAATTCTAACGCATATAATACATAATGAACAGAAATGAAAGTGAGTTTTTATGAAAAAAAAAAAAAAGATCCGAAATCGAAGAGCTAATTTATGGTACAACGCACCCTAACAGGTAACAAGAACCGTCTTGAATATATATTTTCTACTAAGATCGGCGTATTTTGCAATATTGGAGCTTCCACCGAAGTTCACGTCTGGTGGTTGTGCTTGGGGATTGGATCTGGACTATATCTACCAGTGACCATTGATGGTTGCTAAGCAGTCTTGATTGTGATCAAACGAAGAGCAATTTGAAAATTTAAATTGCCTGATGCTGCCGTTTTAGTGGGGAGATGTTATTTCGTATAAGTGTAACTTTCAAATTGTGGATTCGGGATCGCATCTGGTAGCGTGTGCGCTGCGATAGCATCGGGCAAACGAGAAAATCAGTCAACGTTGAAGGACAACCAAAGAGTCCGGATATATTTGGCATGCAAAAGAGGTCAGAGAATTAAAGATAATCTGTCAGGATGTTATATTCTACGCGTCTGAACACACGCATGCGCAGAATATCATAAAATACTGATTGACTCAATTCTCCGGGCAATTTTGACGGGTATGACTTCCCACTGACTACCCGAACAAAGACTCGAAACTTTCGGTACACAAACCGACGCCCCAAAATGTATTCCCTAGAGTGTAAGTTTTCGATCTTGGTCAGGGCAAAATATATATGATGTTAAATACACACTCACATACTCTCTCTCGCTCTCTCTCTCTCTCACACACACACACACACACACACACACACACACACACACACACACACTGGCCATAGCTGGCCAGTCGTATTCGAGGATACCCGTCTATTAGGACGGCTACCCAATCCCTATTGCAGACGCATGATCAGGCGCATATGTGTTTATTCAGCAAGCAAAGAGCCCAACTTTGGTTTATATTGCAACTATGCTGAGCAGACCTGAGTTACACTTTCTGGGAAAGGGCGTGTTTTCTAGCGTGATCAACAATTTGAACAATGCTAGCACTCTCAATCCCTCAGCCACGATGACTTGTGACTTCGTGCTAGCACAGCTATCGATGGCCCCCAAGATTTTCCGCCCACCCAATTTCACTTGGTTCAAACCGTGTTATAGTTTTCAGGCACCGAAGATGCCGTACGCTGGGATCGTCCCCTCCATTCCGATAACATCCGGAAGTCTCCTTCTTGCAAATAGCCAATGGTGAGATTCGAACCAGTCATGGTTAGAATTCGAACATTCTAACCATGCGACCCAATACATACATGCATGAATACATACATACATACTTACATACATACATACATACATGCATATATACATACATGTCTGAGGTTAATCGTGATTACAAAGGTACGTCAACTCGGTAAATACACTCTGATCGCTCTGATGAAAAAAGAACTCCCGAATATGTTGGTAGGGAATTCAGACTCAACCCGGAGGCCTACGTCATGTGCTTTGAAGGAGGTAGCGTTCCCCTGGGTAAAGAGGGTGGCTCTTGAAATATACTATATCTGGCAGCAGAACTCTTCACCTTGCCATAACAGTTCGAGGTCCCACTTATGGCTGTCAAACAATTTCTAAGACCACATGGCTCTTTGCATCTGGCCACCTAAGTCGCAAGATTACAATCCCCCGTGATTATTATGTGTGCTTTGCGTTTGAGCAAGAGACCAAAACACTCCTTGTAACACGAAAGATGAACTGAAGGCAAGGAATATGGCAGTATTCACCAACTTAAACAAGGAGACCGTCCAGAAGTGATGCAGGAGATCACGAAGTTGTTTGGAGGCCGCGTGGTTGAAGCCAATGGCGTGTTTATTGAATAAATTTGCTCTTTTCTATCTCAAGACATTTTTTGTGTAATTTTGGTAAAGATAGCTGTTAAAACGAGATGTCAGTGTTATTTTAATTTTTGCGTAATTTTGACGCAAATTTATCCTTCGCCCCCTTTCCCTATCTGTCTCTGTGCCTTTTTCCGTATATATATATATATATATATATATATATATATATACACACATAATTATTTATTTACACACACACACATATATATATATATATATATATATACACACACACACACACACATATATATATATATATATATATATATATATATATATATATATATATATATATATATATATACATATATCTCACACGTCTAGAACCAATCTTTCTATCTTGATGTGCAGAATTAAAAGCTTCTGCACTGAAGATTGCATATATATATATATATATATATATATATATATGTGTGTGTGTGTGTGTGTGTATATATATATATATATATATATATATATATATATATATATCGCAATCTTCGCAATCTTCATGGTGTTGACGTCAATGTCCACTTTTATATTTACAGACTATTTATATATTAGGTTGGTGCAAAAAAATAATTTCGTTTTCTAACGTATGTTACTATGTGAGAAAACGAAATTATTTTTGCACCAACCTAATATAATATTGAACACAATTTAACTATAAATATAGCGTAATTTAAAACTATATTTCTATAAAGAAGTATTTGCAATGTTAATATTCATGACCTGGTATCACAACCGCATTTAATTTCCCACTGTTGTAACGTAGCTTCCCTGTGCCTTTTACATAACTATTTGCAGGATAAATGTTCCCAGCAACTTTCTTCTTTTGTACTTTAACCATAAGAAGTAATGCATATCAGTAGATTGGCAGTTTGGGGTCATCATTTCACAGTAAAAATTGCAGTGATTCAACCGTATGTTCTATACTAAATGTTTCTTCTCACGCTATTTCCCCTTGTGGAAATCTCTTTCAGCTTGTTGCTTTTCAGTCAATCTTGATCTTCAAAAGGTTAAACGCAATCATTATGTTCTGTCCTCTTAATATTTTTCTTTTATGGTTCTTAATAATTTTTTTTTTATATTTCTCTAACACTTAGTAAGCTCTTTCGTCCTAGTGGCTTTATTGCCTTGCTTGAGGTAAAATTATTTCATATCTATATATATATATATATATATATATATATATATATATATATATGTACAGAATCACTTTCTTTTTTCCTTTTGATGTTGCTGCTTAAACTTTAAAACGATGCGAACGAATGCATACAGGCGCCTTTTACTTCAACATTTGAGAATACAATAATAGACGGAAGCCAGTGTATTAAATTTAGGGTTAGGCAAGGGTTTTGTTGGCAAATCATGGAAATGTGGTGCCGATGATCGAAATCATAAGCAGACGAAGCGTTAGCGCATGCGCATTTCAGCGTATGAGTGAGGAAGTGACACAAATGGCGTGCCTTTTGGCTTGGGTCATGTTTATCGATTTTTACTGTTTGCGTTGAATTCAGATCTCGTTGAGAAATGGTGCGAGATTTGGCGTGTTAGTAAATGCAGAAACGAACAATGCGGGTGGGGGAGAGATTGGTAGTAACTTTATTTCGTGAATAACTCCCTTTTCTTCTTTAAGTTTCCCGACTCTCTTTCGCACCCACTCCCATCTACTGATGAAAACCTCGCCCTTAACCTTCCTTCCATTGTGTCCGTTCGATTTTATGTTCCTTTATATCACTCATGGTCAGGACTTCTAGCACTTAGGGATGAATCTTAATCGTTGGAGCCGAGGTTCATATATTAGGAGTTTCAACTTTTAACTGAAATATACGATGGGTTGAAAAAACTACACATTTCTTATATGTGTACCTTGGCCCCAACGATTAAGTTTCACTTTCACTTTTACTTTCACTTTGACTTTAAAGATCTCTTTGTTTCCTTTCTTTATTATATTTATAAAAAGGACCCCATTAGAACGTGTATTTTTATTGATTAATTGATTCGATATATACGGCTTATAAATCGTTTTGTAGGTTATATTTAAATCTAGAAAATATTTTTTCGGCTGTAATTTTTTTTAGATAATAATGATTTTAGTGATACGAGTCTTACTAATTAATCCATATCTTGAGATAGAAGAAATGGGTTCACACATTTCCCAAGGCGATTTACGTGTGAAGGAATATAATGAACAGAACGGGAATTGCAACTTGGCCCCTTGATTAACAATGCCGAGCCTTTATTCATTACACCAACGGCACATCCGAGTTTACAGCACCTGGCAGTCCCAAGTGGTCACTCGTCTACGCACTGACCAGGCTCGATGCTAGTTATCTGTTGTAGGGTAGTTTTCACAGTGGGGGCTTGTATTTCAATGTCGTCCTAAATTAGGTTCGACGTACAAAACGTTAGGAACTTGAAATAAGAGTTAATGACGCAGCAATCTAGTTGTGATGGTTCATACTTCAATGTCCGACATCGAGTGACTCGCTCAACACAACTGAGCTCAACTGGCCACTGCTACTACTACTTATTATCTGTGGGAGAGTCTATTACAATAGAATAGGTATTATGGTATAACATTATCGTAAGGGTAGTAGTGTTTCAACGGCCGTATTAATTATCTTATATAGATTCAGCTGACTTAATTTCAAATGAAATACCAGACAATGCACCCAATAAAATGAACAGGAATGGTCTTAATGTATGTGTGCGTGTGCGTGCGTGTGTGTGTGTGTGTATGTATGTATGTGTGTGTATGTGTTTATGTTTGTGTGTGTGTGTACACCCGATATGACCAAATATTTGAAGCTATCCTCTGCATTCTGAAGGATTGTATAAAATATGAAAATAAATGTACCTGATTTAAAAGTAATTTACTACCTTACTACGGGCCAGAAGTACTTTCCTTTCATGAATATTTTTATCATATATTTAATAATAATAATAATAATAATAATATCGAAATTAGTACATTAACTCTTTTGACTAATCTAACTTAGTAGCAAATGGTAAACTTCGAACTGGAGGATTTTCAATTTTAGCCATCTCTCTACAATCGTATACCAAATGCACTAATAAATTTAATAGTTTCAGCATCCTTAAACAGTGGGAGTTAATTAAATTAAAGAAAGTATGTAGTATGTTGATTCAGGGAGATGTCAGTTATGGCTCTCCACAAATTCCTGTCCTTTGTATCTTTTAGTAAAGTGTGCCGCTTTGTTATGTCACCTAAAACCTGCGGTGGAAAACATTTACCCAACATCATTAGGTACGTTATAAATCCTGATGGTGGCATCAAAATATTGACTTCTAATGCATACACAAACATACATATGTTGAAAAGATGCATTGCAAAACCGCTAAAACGGTTTTCTCTGAAAATCCATATTTAATAGAACAATTTTAATATTTCTCTGTAAAATTGTATGTATTAAAAACATTACATATAAAAACATGCCTTTCCAAATCTTATTGTTATTATTTTCACTATACAACGAAATTCATAGAGACTTACCAATACTTGCATTTTTATATATATATATATATATATATATATATATATATATATATATATATATATAAATTAGCCTGACGTCAAGTTGATCATTATTTCTATTCTATCCTCTTTTACTATACGGATCACTCTTTCTACACTATCCTCTATTTCTATACTATACTATTTCTCTGTATTGATACAGAATACTATTCATGCTAGAATCATCGAGCAAATACTATTAGTGTGAGTGATATTCAAAGGCGTCTGACACCAGTATTGTTCAACGGTGTTACTATCGTTGTATCTGCGATTACAAAGTCTCTATTACAACGAGAATTACGAAAGTGACAATTTGTATTCGTTGACATTACAAAGATTTTGTAGTTTCATAAAAAGATTTGAATTTTTCTATTTTGATAATTGATCTAAAATTGAGTCTCAATTCATTATTCTTGTGATTGGCAGGTGGAGTCTTGTTCTAAATTAATTTGACCCTTAAACTCACGTGGAAACAAGTCAATCGCATTTGAGACAGGGTCACCACAAAAAACGGGAACTTTTCAACAATCCAATAAAACTAAGAGTCATGGAAGAAAAATATTTTATTCATAGTAATTGAAATCTTAACATATGCCATTTACGAAACAATGATGGAATTTTCATTTTTTGAAAATAACTTCCTGTAGACAGCGTCCTCCTCTGCAAATGCATTCTTGAAATCTGCTGTTGAGATTCCTCATTGGCTGCTGCAACATCTCAGCTGGGATACTGTGAATTTTATCTTGAATTCTAAATGGCGAAATGTTTACTTGCTCAGGGTCACTGTCTCCCTGTGTTGCCACTTGCTCATATCTGGCAATACGCACTTCGGTTTTTTGGGTCACCTTGTATATATATACATACACACACACACATATATATATTACATTTCAAAGGTGTGAGACGAACCCTGATAATTTTTAAATTGGCACCAAAAATAGTGGTTTTGTAATTTAAATAATTGTAAAATATTATACATGGTTAAAAAAAAAGAAAATCAGACATGAGTTTTGTTAGAAATTTCATGACAAAAAGAAAAAAATCATTTTATGATTACAATTAGCTCTCGTCAAAATATCCTCCTTTAGCCTAGATTACTGTAGCACAGTTTTTTCGCATTCGTAGCAAAAATTCCTTAAAGTATAAATTTGATGATTGATTCCATTCTTTTTTCAATGACTGCAAGAGCATTCGATTCATTTTTTCACTCTTCTGCCAACTTCATCCGATAATAATTCTGGGGGTGGCTTCAAACTTTGAATTGTAATGTGTATGTAAGTATATATATATATATATATATATATATATATACAAGACCATTTGGAAAATTCTATTTTGACATGTTCGTCAATGCGCTAGCGTCGCTATAAAAAGAATTTAATTTCAACAGAATTTAAATTAGAGAGATTAAACGTGATTAAATTTAAGCGACCGAAGGGCTTCATTTTTATTTTAACTATATAGGTATAAAAATTACATTCTAAATTATTTCAACGCAGTTCTTATATTTATTAATTCTACAGTATACGTAATTTAACTTTTATTCAAAAATACTTTCGTAAGAATAGAATATAAATTGAAATAACGCGGATATCATATCTCTTTTAATGCATCTTCGTCTGATTCGGTTATATAAAAAAAATCCCAATTTTTCCAGGTCAGAACGGGGAACACGTAGATTCCGCTGTCATAAAATGGCATTGCGTGTGTAGCTAAATTGTAAGCCTTTTTTTAATGTTTGCACATTTCCGAGTGTTTTGCCGATGTATTTGGCGGTAATTGTTAACATTATATTTAGTGAGCGAACAGTAGTTTTCCAGTCCGTGTTTTATGCTTATTATACCGTTGGATTCTCATCCAGCTTTAGTCTCTCTCTCTCACTCTCTCTCTTCTTTCTCTTTCACACACAACACACATATACACGCGCACACTCACTTGCACACACATACGTTGAATATTCATAAATTAACACATAAAATTTAAATAGACTTTTAGCGTGTTACTAGATTGGATTCTAACTCAGACGCTTTCACTGTCGAATTGTTCAGATGTAGCCGTCTCTTCTACTCGAATAGTTTCATGTCTCGCACTTCCCGTCTGTGGAACTCCCTTCCTCTTGGTTGCTTCCCTGAGAGATATAGTCATCAAATATTCAAATGTAATGTCAATCGTCATCTTCTGATGCCTTGATTTAATTCCCCGTCTTTCTCTTCATCCATTCCTCAAAAACGTCTCTTTGCTCTTGCTCCCACTCTCAGTAATCCCTTGCGTGCTAGTGGCACTCCCGCCTAGCTTGGAGTAAAATGCTTAGAAAAATACATATAAACACACACACACACACACACACACACATATATATATATATATATATATATATATATATATATATATATAGAAATGAAGAAATACTCTTAAGTTGTGCTATATTTATGGAATAGAGTCCTCAATATAAGAGATAGTGCGTGTGTAAATATAAAAAGTGAACATTGAAGTCAACACTTAGAACCGAGAACCTAGCATGAAACAGCCAGTCGCCTCTAAATATTGACTTCAATGTTCACTTTAATATATATATATATATATATATATATATATATATATATATATAATTTTTAACTAAATGTATGTTTTATGTATGTGTCTGTAGTCATAGGAATATTTATTTTACAAACATGGTCAGCACATTGTGACCATATTCGTAGTTAATAATAAAAAAGGGAAAGCCAACACTCGATAGCATTAACTACAAACACGATCACAATGCGCTGATCGTGTTTGGAAAATAAAAAAAAACTCCTATAATTTCAGACATATACATTAAAAAGTTAAAAACAAGAAATATAAAAATAAAAAGTTAACAATAAAATATAAAAATCGTCCTTGATAATGGTTAAAAGAATAGCCGAGAGCGCTCGGATATGTAGAACTTTCGGATAGTTTAAAACATTTTTGTGTCCAGAAAAGGAAACACTTGTATGAATACAAAAAATGAAATAAAATGCTTAATCGCACTACCTTGTCAGTCGTCTTTAACTAAAGTTGTATAAAAGATGGGACTGTTGCCTATATCTATCTATCTATCTATCTATATATATATATATATATATATATATATATATATATATATATATATATAAATATACCTAGGGAGCCAGACAAACCTACCTAGGTTTCACCTAAACGGATCCTAATATCCCTGACGATCCGTTTAGGTGAAACCTGGGTAGGTTTGTCTGGCTCACTAGGTTTATCTAGGTCTGCTCTACGGTTGTATTGAGCTCTTTTGTTAGTTAGTTGTTTACTCGACTCGGGGTTTTTCTTTGGGCTTCAAACCTGCATCTGTGCGATTTTTTTCGACAGACTTTCATGTTTGTAGCTTTTTCTTTTTTTAAAACTTTTTTTTTCCCTCGAGATTGATTTGCTTATTGGCAAATCAAAAAATTCGAGGGTTTTTCGAAAACGAGTATAGTCATCTATATTTGTATATATATATATATATATATATATATATATATATATATATATAATAATGGTATAATATAATGGTGTATTAACTTATCCTCTCCTTTGGACTCTGCTAGCAAGGCCGATAGGGGGAACTAGACCTCTGGGCAGCCGTAGTTATCCATATATCCCGCCCAGGCTTGTAGCGCACCGCGCAACTCCATCGTCTCTCGGGACGGACGAATGCCGACGACGACGATAATATAAATTCCTTAGCAACTTAAGATTCCACAATGTTGAAGCTTAAATTGCTAAAGGATTTATATTTGACAAGAAAAACTGGTGTCACTTAAACTGATTCAATAATACATTTTATAATACTGCACGTTTCAACCAATGACTACTCCCAGATAGTTATAAGAAAAGTGACATAGTCTCTCTTTAAAATACAGAAAATTTCCTCAACAGATCGTTAGGTGAAGATTTAAATTCTCACAATAGGCAACTGCCTTTATTTTAGACGTGTTCTCCCCCTTCCTCTCTGTGTCATACTCAATTTATGTCTCTCTTTCTTCCGCCCCACTCTCTCTCTTTCTCTATGTATCTCTCTCTCTCGCTTTCATTTTAACACGTTATGCCCTTCTCTCTTTCCGTGTCCCTCCCGGACGCTCAAAACCGTTTGGGTGCCCTCATTTTGTAATAAATTCTCGAAGAAAAGATTTTAAAAATTAATTTAGTTTAGAAAGGTCACTTATAGATCTGGAGTGTAATTTGTCTTCAACAGATCGTTATGTCACGAAACATAGATTTAACTCCTCACTAAAAACAACTGTCTTTATCTAACATGACTCACCCTCTAACCTCTCTCTGTATCGCACTCTTATTTTATCTCCCTACGCCTCTCTATGTATCACTTTCTCTTTTAATCTCTATGTCTGTCACTCTCACTTTGCTTCCCTCTCGTAAGGCCAATGCAGTGTGGATTCAATAGAAGAGAAGATAAGTGAAGAGTAGTATCTAATATTATTACAATGAAAATTCATTCTGTTTATATTTCTGAGAAGAGGTATTGTAACTATTTCCGCTGTTCGGGCTGGTTTCTTCATCTTTATTATCATATTCATGTTTCGGCCGTTGTAGGCCCGGTCTTCTTCAGGTGATATTTCTTGAAACAAATATCACCTTCTTCCAACAAATATCACCTGAAGAAAACCGGAGCGTACAACGGCCAAAATGTCGTGAATGTGACAGTTGCTGTGGGAAATCGAGGCGTGTTTAGTTATAAGAACATGATGTCTCTTGGTTTATTTTTCCCACAATTAATTATTGCGGACTCTAGAGGCAGCCCACTTTATCAATGAATAAAGTAACAACAAAACTATAAACAAACGACAATGTATTTTTACCCAATGCATACATAGATAATAGAAGATTGTTTTTGGTGATAAAAGCAATGAATATGAAAGAAGAAAGCATTTAAACTATAGAATGCTTTTTTGTGTGTCTGAAGTGTGCGTAGGAGAAGTCCGAGAGAATAGTAACTGAAAGAGAAGGGAACGTGCCCCTGTGGAGAACGCTTTTTCCCAGGTGCGACAACAATTTTTGTCTAAGAGAAACGTAGGATAAAAAGAATGACTAAGAATGTATTTTCCTTATTAATAGGCTTAAGGAGTGGTACTTAGCGACATTCATTTTAGGAAAGTCAAATGAGGTAACCCACAGAGTAAAGTTGAAAAATGTAAATAGTGTAAATAGTTGCAAGTATATTATACAATGTAACCCGGATATAAGAGAGTTGTCGGGACCGGAGAAGAAGTCTCTTATATCCGGGTTTCTCTTATATCCGGGTTTGGTCTATTTTGTTTAGGTAAGTATGAAAAACACTTTGGGACCAGAAAAAATCTCTCTTATATCCGGGTTTCTCTAATATCCGGGTCTCTTATATCCGGGTTACACTTTAATTATTAAAGGCGATTCGAATTTCAAAAGGTCACTTGCAATTCAGGGGCGAAATTGTTTCCTATAAATTGTTAAATAAGGAAACATTATTTAATCCCCTTACAAACCGCTGCATTTGTCTAAGATGACACTCACTACGATTAATCAATCAAACTATATATATATATATATATATATACACACACACACACATATATATATATATATATATATATATATATATATATATATATATATATATATATATAATAACATTTTCCAAATGGTATCGTATATATATATATATATATATATATATATATATATATATATATATTATTATTATTATTATTATTATTAATATTTTGGACTCTCCCATTGTTTTCGACTCGTGAGTATCTTTCAGTTCAGTTTTTATGTTTGTTTTGTATGAGACATCAATCCTGCCCGGGATTTACAAACAAGTCCATACGAGCGGCATGCCGAAGGCTTGAAAGCCATATGGGCTGATGTATAAGCCAGAGATTTAGTGTAGATTCTTAATTCTCTCAGATGGTTGAAACAATTCTTTTCAAAGTGAGTTATACCTCAATAGCAGGTGTTTCTCCAGTATGCTCGGTTTTCAACAGCGATTTCGAACTCCTATATAGGGATATTTGCAGCATTTAAATTGTATTTAAGTTTGCCTACATGAAAAACTACACATTATTAAGTTTCTAAATAATAAAAATCTATTAAACAATAGACAGCAGTTAACGTTTTTTTTTTCCGAAATCATCAAATTTTTGCATTGAATAATTAGCATAAAAACAAACAATAAAACATTTTAAATTCCATAGTTCTAATAGTCTAAATGCCCTACAAAAAAAACGATAACCCTTTATGAAATCGTCAAAAAACAAATGTTAGCGATTTACGACAGTTTTTATATACACAAAACGCTTTCTAAAAAAAAATAAAAAAAATAAAATAAAAAAATAATAGACACTTAACCAGACTAGACGATGTCATCTTCCGCTTTAAATTTAGACACCCCAACCTTACTCTAACTTGACGTCTGTGAATGTAACTGAGATAATGATACAAATTATCAACACCTTACGCCCCTTTTCTTTAAACAATTACTCTAGCCGTTACAATGGAAATTATGATTTCAATAATGAATATGCTTATAAAACGCGTAAACTTCAGAAATAAGTTATTCCAAAAAAATTTCGCTTGAAGATGGAACAGAGCTTAGTACTTTAATTCAATTTAATTTCAAATAATTATACTGAAGTTTTCGGCTCTTGTTTTGAAACATGGAATTCTTATGTAGCGTGTTGGAATCATATGTTTAAATAAATAATTATATATATATATATATATATATATAGATAGATAGATAGAATATATATATATATATATATATATATATATATATATATATATATATATATAGATAGATAGATAGATAGATAGATAGATAGTACGGATTCAATTTTCCGGTCTGAATACTCGTGAAATTTAGTGGAAAATATGCGCTGCAGGGAATTAAACCAGTATGGGAAACAACATATAACGTATCAACGATCGCGTATTTTGTACGAAGTTTTTCAAATATTCTTGTCGGTCAATGTAAGATTTTGATTGCCCTTCGTATATTTCCCCTCATTAGCGAGAATAATTTTCAGATAGGTCCATAATCTCTAATTTGTATTATAGAGTAGAAGCTCTTTGGCTAAAGGCTCAGCTCTCCTTTTAGGGCGTGTTTTTGTTAACAAAGTCTTTAAGCGATAATCATTGGATTTTGGGAGTTGTCTGATGGTGACCAGACGTTGGTATCTCTTCCCCTGCCGATTGGCAACCATTTGATATATTTGCTGATCCATGATGGGCATTTAAATCTTCTCAAATTTAATTGACAATGTGTGTTTTTTTCTGCTACGGATAGCTATCGGGCTTGTAAGCAACATTTCCTGCAGCGATGACATTTTTAGCTAGTAACTAGACTGCCGGTGAACCGTTGGGTCACCGATGGTTCAGGTTATGAAACATTTGAAAAAAGTTGAAATAAAAATACTTTTGTATAAATAACTCTTATTCACTTATTTTTTTTTTTAGATCAGATTAACTTTAAAATATTTTCTTCAATAAGCCAAAAATATTTCAAAATCATATTCACTTGAAAATATTTTCTTCAATAAGCCAAAAATATTTCAAAATCATATTCACTTGAAAATATTTTTTAAATATGCCAAAAATATTTCAAAATCATATTCACTTGAAAATATTTTTTTCAAATATTCCAAAAAATGATTTTTTTTAATATTTAAAATATTGTTTGTTTAAAGAAAGCTGAAATATGAATAATTACTCTACAAAAAGCAGGAAGAAACAGCAAAGCGGGATCTCTTTGGTGCTACCTTTAACTTAAAAATTAAAAAAAATGATGTTAGAAGAAATTTAAAATAAAAATTCTTATTGTAAAAACGACTCTTATTTTTAAAACTTAATCAGATTAATTTAAAAATATATTTTAAATAATTAATATATGTATTTAAAAAAGCTGGAATATAAATAATTACTCTACGAATGACTGAAGGGAATAGCAAATGTCTTTCTTTAAATTGAAAATATTATAACTTTAAAAAATTGTCTGTTTGAAGAAATTTAAAATAAAAATGCTTATTGTAAAAACAACTCTAATTTTTAAATCTTATTCACTTAAGATATTTTTAAATCAGATTAACTTAACCATATTTTTTTAAATAATTAAAATATTCTCTGTTTAAAGAAAGCTGGAATATAAATAATTACTCTACTAACAACTGAACGAAACAGCAAAGCGGAATCTCTTTGTGACTGTCTTTAACTTAAAGATATTACAATTAAAAAAAATTGTCCGTTTGAAAACATTTAAAATAAAATTACCTACTGAATAAACAACTCATAAACCATTAAGCGAAGAACGGACGCAACACACAAGCATGAAATCAAAGACTTCTAGTATTATATGATTGACTTTGAAGATTTTAGTATTTGTAGGTAGTGTAATATTGCGAGGCTCACAATCGGTTTGAATTCTACTGGAAATCACTACATTTAATTTCGCACAAAGACCTTGGGGAAAGGTATAAATCCATTTCTTCTGCTACCAGCTATGGTTTAAAAACAGAGAAGGATCTCTAGCCGTTATCGGTACCTAGTTTAGGGACAGCGCTGAGTTCAAAAAAAAAAAAAAAGAAATAAAAAAAGAAAAAAAACCTCCTGCGTTCATGATGAGGTATATATATATATATATATATATATATATATATATATATATATGTGTGTGTGTAAACAGGTGACTAACGCTCTCTCTAGCATAGTTGGATTATAAACTCCAGAGTGGCTTGATCACTGATAAAGAAACACAGATAATCCTGAGAAGAGTGGAAAGCTTGAAAAAGAAACATCCATGCTGAAGATGAGATACCAACAGTCGAAACTGCTCGGCCGATCATGAATCTGTTTTTTTTAAACGTAACTAACCACTTACTATTTTCTTTAGATATTAGAAAAAATAAACATTTGCTTGAAGGTACAACGTAGTACCGAAACTCAAAAGTTATTGTGTAGCCATTTCAGCATCTTTTGTCCTAATATCTAAAAAACATAATGGTGTATATATATATATATATATATATATATATATATATATATATATATATATATATATATATATACACCATTATATTCACTTACGTGCTAATACCCTTGGGAAAGGTATGTATCCTCTTCATCTCCCTCCAGCTATAGGTAAAATAGCAGGACAGACTGGGCAACTGGTCTAGGAGAAGGACAACTCTGAATTCAAAACCTGCGGAGGGTCGTTTGGGAACCTTGTGGCATGCATTCGGTGCACCAGGTTTCTGTATTCGTCCCTCAAAAAGTGTGGCTGGTCCTGCACGAGGCCTTCACCACTATAATCAAATCTCATGTGCCGGTGTCGGGATGTCGGTTTCCTGGGACTTATCGGCCTGACCCTCATACGTCGAACGCGACGGGAGAGTCGATTATATATATATATATATATATATATATATATATATATATATATATATATATTACATGAATCCTTCATACAAAAACAGATAGAGAAGTTAATAATTTAAATGGCGAGAATACATCTCCGCTAGCAATTTTAATAAAGTACATTAACCCCGAACCTGCGCCACATACTTGATATATATATATATATATATATATATATATATATATATATATATATATATATGTGTGTGTGTGTGTGTGTGTGTGATCAACAACATCGTGATCTTTCTAATTATGCATATGTCATAGTCAATATCCTTCTAAAATTACAAAACATTGAAATTTTTCATTTGAAGTTACCCAACCATGACAGTGAAACTTTCATTTATTTCTGAAACCACCCAACCCAATGATCAAGATTTTATTCAATTCGAGTGTTGTTCTGTCATATCTTAAGTCTAATATCTTGTACGCCATCATCAGACTCCTCAATATAGTATTATATCAACGCTTAGTCGTCTTCTTTGATCATGCTATCATAGGTGGTTTCGGTTTTCCCGTGGCCAATATTTTGACTTCTCGTCTATGTATCCTATGTATTTCCAACAACATTGAAACCACTGCCATATAACATTAACAGGCAGAGGTAAAAATGTTTTGTGCGAGCAGATAGACAATCCATTATTCAGTAAGTATGTTGATTATCTTTAGTTTGGCAAGAAGTAACCGATAGGTTACTTATCAGCAGAAGTAGTCATTTTACAAAGTGGAGATTATTTATTAATCTTTAATTAACTTCAATAACATAAAATGTTACATTTACGGGAAAGGTAAAGATTACATATTTGGCAAGCTTAACAGTGAGATTTTTGTTCAATGAACACAGTTATTTGAGCCATCCCGAAAGCCAAAATTTCGAATGCTCATTTTTCAGAAATGAAAAAAAGGCAATCAATCAATCAATCAATCAATCAATCAATATATATATATATATATATATATATATATATATATATATATATATATATATAATATAAAGACTCAAACACTAATATTCCATGGTTATAATTTATTACATTTCAATTGCAATCACGAAGTCTGCTGAATTGGATCGGGATTATGATTCCAATGTAATAAATTATAACCATGGAATAATAGTGTTTGAGCCTTTTATATTATATTCTTGATCTGTACATAGAGCTCTACTTGATTTTATTCTCTTGGATATATATATATATATATATATATATATATATATATATATATATATATATATATATATATATATATATATATATATATATATATATATATATATTGATGACTAATATATATATATATATATATATATATCCATATATATATATATGTGCGTGTGTGCATTTGTGTGTGTGAACTTGTGTGTGTGTGTCTCTGTGTGTGTGCGTGCGTGCGCGTGTGTATTTAGGCAGCAATCCTTTCATGAACATTTCACTGAATACGAGAGACAAGTTGCTTTTATTTAGTTTTTTATACAATTTCTCATGCGACCTAATATTTTTGTTTTCTTTTTGGATGATAAATTATATAAAACTGTCTGTATATTCTTTTTATCCGAGCGCTTTCGGCTATACATTTAGCCATTTTCAAGGATTAAATATTTTAACTGTTAAACAAGAAATAGTTTGTTGCAAGTATATCTTGTAAATTTTTTTTCATTTTTTCAAAACACGGTCAAGATATTGTATTCATGTTCATAGTTGATACTATTAAGTGTTACATTTTTTTTTGTGTTTATTAATAAGGCTTCCATTGTTTTTAGCCTTTTTTTTTTTGCATGTAGATGACGCTATTATATTAGCGTTGTCAACAAGTATGTTAGGAATAGTGTCCGGTAGGTCCCCATGAATATTTAAATGATATCTAATTGAGCTATGATCAGAAAAGTGTAGAGTGAGTCTGCGTGTCAAACATGTTGTAGTGCAGCCTATATAATTATTTACATTAATAATTCATAGCATACTTGTTGACAACACTAATATTATAGCATTGTCTACATATATATATATATATATATATATATATATATATATATATATATATATATATATATGGGGGATGGAATATTTTTCTTTTTAGCCAGCCCGTTGTGGTCGTGTTCATAATCGATATTAAGCAGCGTTATTTATCTCCTTTATGAAAGATTACATTATTATTAACCGTTTGTTTTTTGAATGTAGATGAGTCTATTATGTTCGCATTTTACATAAGTACGTTACTGCCAGAGGATCGTAAGTTTCCGTTTGTATTTATATGGGTCGTGACGGGGCTATGGCCCGAGAGAAGCAAAGTAAGTAATCCTGATCTATGTCCGACGTATTATTAGTATTATTCATAAATTTGCTTTCGTCAAAAACACAATTGCTTAAGAGGCATGTAAATTTGGAAAGAATGTTGGTGCCATGTCGTTTGAATATTCCTGATGAGTTTGTTACTTTCGACGAAGACGTTGGCCGTTTTAAATATTTTATAATGAACTTCTTGTTCTTGTCGACTGGAGTTGCGCATTTCTTCATGTTTCTAAGGATAAATTCGTCCAGCTTATAACTGATTATTTTTAATATTATTATTTAAACTTTAGGATCGGTTCTTCAGAATTACTCAGAGTTGATCACTTGCATCGACTATAGTTAACACCGCGATCTTCTGTACAGCCACAGTTGCCTAAAGCAGGGTTTTTCAAACTTTTTGACTTGCGGACCTCTTTATATTCCAGGCTTTACCTTAGGAAACCCCTTATAAACGCTCATGAAATTTATACATAAATATTTGCTGAATAACTATTAATGCAAACGCCGAACAGCCAATGAGAAATCGCAAAATAGATCCAAAATTCAAATCCTTTGGTTCCTTCTCTGCATGAATAGAATCCATTATTTTTATCAATTTAAGATACAAATTATATTAGTGTTGAAAATTGACTAATGCATGGAATAATAATGCAATACAAAATGTACTTAGAACAAAATGTATTGAAACAAGAAAGTGTACGCAATATTTACATATAGTCTTTTGTATATTCCTGGTAAGACCGTTTCTTGAGAATGTGTTGACTGAGTCGCAGTTGGGCAGAGTCTCTGGTTGAATCTCTTGATTCCTTCCTCTCTTCCCGGTACCAACCACATTTATATGGTCGGTACTCCACTATGCAAATTAGGTGGATCCTACCACAACAATTAGTCTATCAAATCTATGAAATAGTTTATTGAACCAATTTATTTCATGATCGGCCTATAAGTTACTTATAAGCGCTTATAAGTTGCACGTCACCCATAAAAAAGTGTTTGCTGTCCACGGACCCCCTATCTTGTCCTTGCGGACCACCCTGTGGTCCGCGGATCACAGTTTGAAAACCCCTGGCCTAAGGTCTCTTCATCGGTGAGAAAACTTCCTGCATTTAATGGTATATAGTAGAACTTGTATTACATAAAAGCGAGGCAAATGTTAGCTGGTACTTTTTATCACCCTGTTGATTTTAATCAAAGAGGTAGATTCAGGGGAAATAAAAACAAAGGGGGGGGGTCATTCGTCCATGCATCCATTGATTCGCCTCGCTTTGAAAATTAGTATCATTTATCGAAACCCTTTTGTTCTAACAAATCTGTCTCTCGACTATGCCCGGATTAGCTTATATTCCATATGTAATTAAAATATTTTGTTCACGTTGTCACCTCTTCCTTTTCAGCATTCCTTTCTCTCGACTTACCTCTGCGATGCTCCAAAAGAAACCAGTTTGTCCGTTTACGATTTCTAACGGAGATATAACCAATTTCGACATATATTTAAGAGGAGATTAATAAGACTTTCGCTCATTTTTTTTTTCTTGAAAATGTAATGGAAGGAGAACTTATGTTTTCAGGATATTTCGTAAGTAAATTAAAGTTTGATTCTTTCTTTTCTTTTTTTGCAGTGGTGGTAGATTGCCAAGCAAACGGCCGAGAAAGCTATGAGAAAGTTGCAATACGGTCTCTGATTGCAAGACGATTGACGCATAGTGACTAAAAGAAAAAAAATGTGAGTATAATGCGTACATCTAATTATTTCTTAATTACTTATATATATATATATATATATATATATATATATATATATATATATATATATATATATATGATCTTATGTATATATGTTATTTTTTTTATTTCATATAGATGGTACGTATATTATGGAATGTTTAGCTCTGTTTGTGGTTTGTAATTTAAGAGATATTTTTTTGTGTGTGAGATGTGGTTTTAATCACTGCCAATGATGAAACACGTTTGCCGGTTTTGTTTTTAAACACATCAAATGAATGCTGTAGATCTCAAAACGATATATATATATATATATATATATATATATATATATATATATATATATATATATATATATTATATCTTTATATATATATATATATATATATATATATATATATATATATAGACAAAAGTGGTGTAAAAGTGTGCATATTTTCGAAGATTATGTTATGTGTATATATATAATATATACATATGTATATATATATATATATGTATATATATATATATGTATATTTATATCTGTATGATATACATGTAATTATATATATTAGATATATGTATATTTATATGTATAAATACGTGTAATTATATATATCATATATATATATGTAGATATTTATATATATAAATATGTAGTCATATATATGTATATATCAATATATATATATATGTATATATTAATATGTATACATATATATATATGTATATATATATATGCATGTATATATAGAAGTAAATACATATATATATATATATATATATATATATAATATATATATATATATATATATATATGTATGTATAACTGTGTGCAGAAGTGTGCATATTTTTCAGGAATATGTTATATGTAGTTATATATATATATATATATATATATATATTTATATATATATATACATAAATATATACTTTTATTTATAGATAGATAGATAGATAGATAGATAGATAGATAGATAGATAGATAGATAGATAGATAGATAATGTGCTTGCACCAAGGAGAGTTACAGAAAACATGTGTTTTATCCATATTTGTTCTTATGCCGTACATCTCGTTACGTTTGTTGCACACACAAAAAAACACACACACGTATATATATACATACCTACATACATATATACATACATATATATATACACATTTATCTATCTATCTATCTATCTCTTTATCTATTTATATATATATATATATATATATGTAAATATATATATATATATATATATATATATATATATATTTACATATATATATATATATATATATATATATATTATATATATATATATATATATATATATATATATATATATATATATATATAAGTGTGCGCAATCTCTTCCCTTCTTTACACGTGAATACATCCTTGCGTGTCTGACTCAGTGTATATACAACTCTTCTGAACGCCAAGAGGCTTTCCTAGTTTGCTTACGTAATTGGATTAAAAAGAAATAGAAAAATTCGCATTCATTCTTGTATTTTCTTTTTTTAATGCTACTTTTAAGTGACATCTGCTCCTTCTCAAAGATTGTTTAATCTCTATTCTTCTTAATCAAATATCATTGGAATCTTTGTTCAAAAATATCTTTCAATCCTAATAATACTATGTTTTATCAAAGGATGTGTCATAAGACTCACGGTTAGAACAAGATATTTTTAAACTCCTCCTCCTCGACAAAAAATGTAGTATTTTTTAAAATTTTTCTATGGCATATCTGTAAACATTTAATTTCTAACGCAATGCCCATTTACGTGAAAGTCTTAAGGAGCAAATGCCATGGACATAATCTGATACCGCACTGCCAAAACCTCTCCAACACCTTTCTGGCAATTTCTGTAATGACACCGGTGCTAAACGTCGTCAGCATTTGTCATTCCAATGGACAACAGCAGTCGCGTAGAGAGAAAGGAAAGTTTTCTGAATGCGCTGCATGTGTAACTTCCGATGCCCCATTAACGAAACAAACACCTATAGCTTAACACAAGGAAAAGGCAATCCGATGTTGCCCGCTTGTGCTTTATTGGTAAAAAGACATTGCATATCATTACCAACTGAATTTAAAAAAAAAATATACAAATATATTCCAAGCACATATCCAGTATCTCTCGAAAAGGTTTGACACCATATACAGTTATAAGGCCAAATTAGGGAAACGCCTCCTAATATAGACCCGATTAATTGAACGATTCGTTTTCTACGGATTATCAACACTTTGCAGGTTATGCAAAGTCAGAAAATAATTTGAGATTGTAAGAATTATATTAGAAATAATAATGGTTTATGATACAAGTCTTATTAATTAACCCAGAGCTGGGGGACAAAGGTGGATTTATACGTTTCCCAACGCCATTCGCACGTAAATGAATATAAAGAAACCGGCTGTTTGTGGAACTGAAATTCGGCTCTTCACTTAAGAATTCTGAGCCATTATTCATCACATCACCTGCAACATCGAAGCTGACAGAACCTGGAATTTCCAAGCAGTCACCCAAGATCGAAGCATCCAATGGACTTTGTAAAACGAGCTTTTACACTTCTATATAGGTCATTCAACTAGACACGGGATAAAAAAATCTTAGGATTTATAAAGGCATACATCTAAAGATACTTATAGTATATAAAGTTAGCTCTTATCGTTTAAATAAAAGCGTGAATATGATCAACCTATTTAAACCGATATAAAGGTGATCAAATATAGACTGATGTTGATTAGATGAAAGGGAATGTTCATCCCAATCGATGCCCGATCGTATCACCTGGGAACCGGTTTGCTTACACTTATTAAATTTGTGCGAACACGTTAGTGTCGATTATGCGTTAATATCAAGTACTTGGTTACATTTTTTTTTGTAAAATATCTCTGGAAGATGAATTATTCACTACTTCTTGGAATACGGTGCAAATTTGAATAGATCTAAAAAAAACAGAGGCTGGTTTTCAAACCTAGTTTCGATTTTAAGCCTGGTCAATACCTTGATAGGTGAGAACTTGAGAAATTTCAGGTGTTGTAAGCTGGGATGTGCGGCTGGTGTAATCGAGAAAGGCTCGGAATTGTTAATAGGAGAGCCGGGTTCCAATTCTTATTGGGTTCGTTATATTCACTAACGCGCAAATACCCTTGCGAAATGTATTAATCCACCTCTTCTCCTTCCATCATTTGTTTACACACACAAACACACACATATATATATATATATTTATGAATATTTTCGTATTTTGCTTTGATAAAGTCCACATTGGACGAAACGCGTCAGCAATTACCAGTTTTCCTATTTTCATTTTTACTCATAAATATTGTCTTTTCTACTGGTTAAATCGTAGAAATTTTCATATATATATATATATATATATATATATATATATATATATATATATATATATATATATTAAATAATGCAGCTTAATTAATATTATAAAATAGCCATTCAAAGAATCAATCAATAAATTTCATGTAATTAATGGCGAACTCGCTTCGTTAACAATTTAAGAAGGAATTAACTTACTGACCACTTACTGAAAGGCATGATCGTTAAAAAACCTCTATCATCCCCAGTCACAGATGATTTTTTTCACAATTACTGCAATATTAAAAAATCTAGGATCGCATTAATGAACGTTCAAAAATAATCTTAACTGTTTATAAGAGCACGCTTTTTAATAAAGCATCTTTCGATAAGTATTATTTATTTTCGTCTTGAAATTCTACCCGTAATTAACTGAAATTGAGAAAAACAAATAACATCTATGCTTGATGATGGTAAATATTTTTACCGAAAGTACTTGCAAGCAATATAAACCGAACATCTAATCCATTGAACAAAAACAAGGAACGTGTCGTTCAGCGAGTGGTCAGCGAGTTAATGCCTCTTTAATCTGTTAGCGAAGTGAATACGCCATTAATTATATTAACTTTATTGATTGATTCTTTGAATGGTTATTTTACAATATATATATATATATATATACATATATATATATATATATATATATATATAGGAATCCTAAATTTTCGCTTGAGAATGAAACAGGTCTTGA
>CAHIKZ030001324.1:2972500-3022500 GCA_903632075.3 Acanthosepion pharaonis
TTTAGTTGGACACTCCAACACTTGATGAAGGCCCGAGCGTATAACGGCCGAAACGTTGTGATAAATATGGCAACAAAGACGAGGATGATAGTCCGAACAATGTAAATATTGTACATAATACAATCATCTCAGAAATTTAGACAGATGGTTTCTGTTATCATCTTTAATTTCATATCGTAGGACCTTTTTCCAGGTCCACTGACGACTAAAATTGCGGAAAGACTCTGTTACGCTCCAGACAAGATCGGGGAAGCACAGGCTGTAGTTTTAGACATCTCGAAGATATTCGACAGGGTTTGGCATAGATGTCTTTTTCACAAATTCAAAAGTTACGGTGTTTCGGAACAAATTTTTGAACTGATCCGGTCTTTCTTAATAAATGGTGAAATGAAAGTTACCCTGAGCGGCCACTCTTCCCGATCTTTTCGTACTAATGTAGGTATCACCCTGGGCACACTCCTTGGTCCTATTCTGTTTTGTTTTTATTTTTATTTTCGTTAATTACGTTATTGACAGCATCAGCTTTAAACTTAGTATATGTGCTGATGACAAACATTTGCTTCTGTTTCGGTAGGACGCACGTTCAGCTGGATAAGATCAAAGTGGCTGATATCGAAAACGTCCTTCAGTCTGTAGTTAACTAGAGTACTGTATAGCTTGTTACTTTTAACGCCTCCAAAACTAAACTCTTCTCTGATAATCATGTTTGCTTCCCCTGGCTGAGGCTAATCTCCAGGAGAATAACTGGTTGCGCGTTATCGAGCTAATATTTCTCGGCTGACATGAAGTGGAAAGGCCATATTGGATCCATTGCTAGGTCAGCTACTAAGAAAGTTGGTTCACTGTGTCGTGCTACACAATTTTCATCTACAGATACTATCTTATATATCTATACATCTAGCCTACGTCCATGCTTAGAATACTGCTGCCAAATATGGCTCCGTGCTCCTGCTATATATCGAGAGATACGTGATAAAATTCATAGGAAAATCATCAATATTATTGGTCCTGATCTGGCGTCTCGGCTTCAGTCATTTTGTCACTTTCCCAACGCCATAAAGTGTGCTCCCGGGAAGTCTAGTTGAGCTCTCTTGAGAAAAGGGTAATCTAAAAAAACAGTGGCTCCTAGTACTATTAACGCATTGCTCTTCAACTCCAGGCCACTGGTGTAATTCGTATAGAAAACGTTAAAATTTTCCCTTTGATTCCAGGAGTGGGATCTCTGAATGATGCCAATTCGGTCGGGTTTCGATCCCGGCTTGAAGCAATCGGACATCTAGCCACAGTGAACAACTGTCATACAGCGAAACAGTCTGTCTGTGGATGACAACATATATATATATATATATATATATATATATATATATATATATATATATATATATATATATATATATATATATGTGTGTGTGTGTGTGTGTGTGTAATTGTTTCATTAAATAATATAGACAAGTGTTGTCTATTTTATGTAAATTCTTTTTATAACATCTGATAAGCTTAATAACATTATTATGAAACGAAGAAAGAAAATCACAATATTCGGCTTTAGATTGGATTAAAAAATATGTATCAATATTGTGATTTTCTTTCTTCGTTTAATCATAATGTTATTAAGGTTATCAGAGATTATGAAAAGAATTTACATAAAATAAATAGACATCACTTGTCTCTATTATTTAATGAAACATGTATGAATGAAAAAAATGCTGCCTAAAAATACTCTCTCTCTCTCTCTCTCTATATATATATATATATATATATATATATATATATATATATATATATATAAACACAAGTGGAAACCAATAAACAGACACCTCGCATTGAACTTCAAATTTCATTCAATTATTATGAGGCAAAATAGGTACTCCATGCTTGAAAACCCATGCCAGATTAAGTTAAATTAGCGCCTCATTATACATTAAAATCCCCTATCATGTGGGCATAGATGATGTTGACTATATTTCTGAAGACAAGTAAGATCCTGCAAGGCACGGTTGAGGGTGATAACAACCGAAATGATACTTGCAGGCTTGCGTATAAATACGAGCTCCAATCTTTAGTTTCCCTTGATCAGATTTTACAGCTAGGACAAGCCATACCGCTTCTACGGATTAAAATCATCGACTTCAAATTGAAGAAGAGTCCCTTAGAGGACCGTTTTCCCCAAGAACTACCAACTTGTGGGACGGAATCCCATGTAGATTCTTCTCTGAGCATTATAAGGTTGACATCTTCAGACCAACATACATTCCTTCGAATCATGCTAATCCTTATAATTATCATTTTACATTAAGAATTGGACAAAGTCCAACAATTTATTAAAGACATTTTTATGTTTAACAGTATTTAAGTAAATGCTCTGTTTATAATAAACAGTATTAAATAACAAAGGACGAATATTTTTTATGAATATTTTAAAGTGGTCTGTTTTTATTTAAATTATTTGCTCTGGATTTACATTGAGCTTTCTGGATTTTATCCTCCTTAGGTTTACCCATACGGATTACCTAGTTTTTCATAAACTATATATACAAATATATATAACTAAGCAGTAAATTCGAACGATCCTTTGTGGCCGAGAGGTAAGTCACATCAGGCTATATGACGGTTCCGTATAGGATACAGGTTCGAATCCTGCCGAAGGACGAATATATTCTCTGAAAATTTCTCGGGCATTCAGGCCGGTAAATGTTATTTAATACTGTTAACAGAGCCTTTACTTAAATACCTGTATCTATAAAAAGAATGTTAAACATAAAAATGTCTTTAATAAATTATCATTTTCTATAACCTCTTCTTTCTGTTATATAACACACCCCATTACCATGTTAGAATTAACGAGCCCTTCGGAAGAGAATATTGATAAAGCCCACGAAAAAAATTTGCGAAATTTTGGAGGAGGTTCGATATTACATAGTAATTCAGTACTTTTTCCTTTGTTTGAAAATTTCCTATTTCTTAGTACTTTGCTTAGCTTTTGAAAGGCCTCTTTTGCTATTCCAATCTGTCTTAAACTTGTTATATTACATTAACGATTTCGATTCTCTTTGGATGGTCGTACGTATGGCTTTTTTTTGTGTTAGATAATCCAATGACCAACAGTTACGGAGCTTGGGAGAAAATGTATCAAAATATAATGTATATAATTTTTTAATGAATAAATATTAAATAGAGGTGAATAAATTGAACTTAAAACTGATGTTGATAACAACGTTGCTTGTTTAATACAGAGAAAGAAAAAAAAATTGAAAGAATTACCTGAGTCTTGTGCGTCCAAACTTTGATCTGGATGTGCGCATGGAGAATGAAATTAACAAAGCTTGTTGGCCAAAAAGTCACGTTATGATTGGTGTTCCTTAGTTTCTTGTTATGTGCTGAAAATAAAATGCTTTAACTGGTTTTCACTCTGTTTCAGTGGCCGGATGTTGTGAACCAGCTTTATTTAAACATTTGCCGTGATCTTAATGGAATTAAAAAAAAAAACAGTGCTTCTCACATGCAATGTGCCTGTTTTTTGTTCTGATTTTTAGTTTTTTGTTGGTTATGTCTTTTTTGTGTTTGTTCTACCAGTAAAAGCTGCGAAGTCATATCCAAAATATTGTAATATTTGTTTGCTAATGCAAACAAATGTGAAACAAAACATATTGTAAAATTTCGGGGAATCGAGCGGTAAAGAATTATTACTATACGATTCGAACTAATCCTTCTTTTTATGGACAAGATTATAAATTCTGAGGCTCATAAAGTTTAGAGGCAAATTTTTCTACTACAATTCTTTGGGGAGCCCTGCTTAATTTCCATCCAATATTGGATAACACTACATATTTATAATTATATGGAATATCAGTTATTTTCAAACAGCACAAATACACACCAAATAATACACACATACACACACACGCACACTCACACACGCATAAATATATAGAGATACATATATATATATATATATATATATATATATATATATAGAGAGAGAGAGAGAGAAATAGATAGATAAACACACACACACACACACACACACACACACACACACACACACATATATATATATATATATATATATATATATATATATATATATATATATATTTATATATATATATATATACATCCGAATGTAATGGGAACGAAAATAATATAATTTCTAACGTTCACAGCATTAATTCAAAAGAAGGCCCATTACCAAGAGTAGAGCAATAATTATTTATTATAATTTTCACATACGGACAAAAACAAACTTGCTCACTACAAATAAGCATTCTTGCTTCGATGCGGATGCATCTCGACTGGTGAGAATGAAAGCTGGTAACCAAAAAAGTGACGGCCGCATCGAATCAAGAAAGCATCTTTGTAGTGTGTAAGTTGGTTTTGTCTGTATGTATATATATATATATATATATATATATATATATATATATATTTTTTTTTTAACACTATGTATATATGATTATATGATTATATGAAATATAACCCATATGCAACAAAAATATGATAAAAAATATAGTTTTAAAGAAGGCTATAAATATAAGTAAACGTGTTCTGTATCAAAAACAGAGTGTATGCAGATAGGTTAAAATATAAAAATGGATACTGAGGTCAATACCTTTGACAAAGATTACGTTTAAGCATGAAACAGACTGTGATTGGTGTTGATCTCGATTTCCCACTTATATATATATATATATATATATATATATATATATATATATATATATATATATATTTATATATATATATACAAAGAAAGAAAGAACAGTAAGATATATAATCCGGTGTTCTTATAGATACAACAAAAGTTAATGAAAATGAACACGCTACCACCCCTTGTCTAGATGAGTGGATTTCTCTGTATCCTAGCAAACACTGAATTAAGAATGTTTGCCGCGCCTTTAAAACTCAGCAAATTTAAAATTAAGTTACTCCAAAATTCGCTTGAGGATGAAATGGAACTAATATCTTTAATTTAATTACAAAATTAAATTCGAAGCTTGTAGCTTCCATTTTTCAAACATAGTTAGAACTGTGTAGCGAAAAAAAAATCAGTTAATTTATATATATATATATATATATATATATATATATATATATATATGTCATATAAATAATTCGAGAGGTCATGTGGCCTAATAATTCTTTGTTTGGTTTCACTTAACTATAAAAGACTGATCCAATATTTACTCCTATGTTCGAAATGGCTTTTAGTATAAGCTTATCTGCATTTTAGACGTTTAGCCTTAAACATAGGAGTTTTCCTTTGGTTACAAGACCAAATTTCTGCTTGATGAACGAATCTAATTACTGTATTCGTCGATACATTCAACCCTGATGTCTTTACAACATTGACAATGTCCTACGTCGTTCACTGAGGATTCTTCGAGTTATCTCTAATATATATTTTTTTCCATTCTCTCAGAAATTGATCGTTTTCTGCCAGTCCTTATTTATTCTTAGCACAATGATTTTTGTTGTACTTCTTGATAATGCTACGAATTTTCGATTTAGGTATATTTAAACGCTTGGAAGGTGTTGTATATATATATTAGCTTCTTTGTACGCAACAACTATCTTCATTCGAAGCTTATTCTCAAGTTCAACCGCCTTCACTATGATTACAGAATGATTGAATTATAGCTGTGCGTGGAACTCACATATTGCCTTCTTCAATACATTTTAAACTCTTATAGAAACAGTTCTATGCTTTTTTTCATTTTCAATGAGTGTTTTTATTAAATGCCAAATTAAGGAAAAAACACATTAAAATTACCATAGGGTAATATTATTTCAAAATTTCCATAAGGAGCCGAATAAGTTTGGACTGAGCAATTTTTATAAAAAAAGTGTAAAAAATAATAAAACAGATCGAAACTTGTAAAAATTGCACGAATTATTCAAAATTAAATACGGAATTAACCATTTATGGTAAATACATTAAGTTGTAAATATTTGCATGTTCTTTGAAAATATGAAAAAATTCAATGTGGGTGAAAAATTCTGTCCCAACTGTATGTGATATGCATATATTTGAAATCTATATTTGAAAGTTTATTTACGCATTAACTACTTTAACTTTAGATATTGTACAAGTTATCATAGGTATGAAATACACAGACACACACATGTATATTCATATATATATATATATATATATATATATATATATATATATATATATATATGTATGTATGTATGTGTGTTTGAAACGGTACAAAAGCGTATTAAGGCATTAAAAACAAGTAATTTTATATTGTAGGCCATGATAGATTTAAAACAAAACACACACCAGTCGACCTGTTTCTTACTTAATATAAATTATCTAAATATGACTGATTGTTAATCTTGTTAAAATATGTCATTTGTAGGTAGAATTTGGTATTTTTGAAGTGGGAATCTAATTTTTTTAACATATAGTTAAATATTTTTATATATACTTAAATATGTTTTTGTATATATAACTCCTTTTTCAACCCTCTTTTATTTTCAATTCAAAACCTCATTCTTCCTAGAACCCCAATTTAGGGTTATAAGGTTAATACCCGGATTGTGAAGCTTCTTCCCTTTAAGACTGTTCTTAACCAGTGACTCGGGTATTTCGTCTGACTGAGTCTTCGATATGGGTAGGCTTTGTAAACCTATAATTCCGATACGAGGACAGTCCATACGCCTGGGTTGAAGAAGACTAACGTACTACGCGTTGGCTTAAATAGATCTATCCCCACCCCATATCAGGTAATTTTGGATTTTGCTGTGTAATCTATATACTCTGTTATAATAAATACGCTGAGCTCCTTTTGTGGATCAGTTTTAATATTTGATATTGTTAGAATCCACTTGGATTATATAACAACTGATTTATTATCTGTACTATATATATATATATATATATATATATATATATATATATATATATATATATATATTCAATCATTTTTGGTTAAATAATTTAAGCGTATTATGTCTATAAGTCTTATCATTTTGGTGACTAGAAATTTATTGAAGAACAATTCCGAATTTTCTTCCAAAGTACTTTTTTTTTCTCAAGTACTTTCAATTTCATCTGAGACCATCTACAGGGGTTGCATATCTATGGATGTATCATCCGTTAACACCGTAAATTCAAAATATAGGGTGACCCAAAAAACGGGAACTTTTTAACAAACCAATAAAACGAAGAGTGATGGAAGAAAAATATTTTATTCATAGTAATTGTTGTAGTTTCCGGGATGAAATCCGGTACCAATAAATAACAAACGCCAAGAATGAATATAGGAAAATAATGTATTAACGTAATAATACAAACTGGTAATGCAGGTTAGTAGTTCCAGGAATACGGGTTAGTAGCAAAATATCTACACAGTCTTTGGTATTGAAATATCGTTGTATGACTTCTTACTGAATCTACGTGCTCGCTCACTGGTACTCGTGCTCGCTACGTTCGTTCGGTCTGTCTGTCTGTTACCTTCACCTTCTGTTGCTCCCGTCTCGTCTTTTGGGTCTTCACGTAGCAGTAGTATATGTATATACTGGGTGAGTCCATTTGTGTAAAAAAGGGGAGGACCCCTCAACAGTAATTGAAACCTTAAAACATGCCATTTAAGAAACAATGATGGAATTTTCATTTTTGAAAAAATACGTCCTGTAGATGGCGTCCTCCTGTACGAATGCATTCTTGAAATCTACTGTTAAGATTCCTCATTGACTGTTGCAACATCTCAGCTGGGATACTGTGAATTTCATGTTGAATTCTAAATGGCGAAATGTTTACTTGCTCAAAGTCACTGTCTTGCAATGTTGCCACTTGCTCATCTCTGGCATAACGCACTTCAAAAATTCCCTTTTTTTGGGGTCACCCTGTATTTTTCACCGCTATGCAAGGAAGGTAACTTATGTGATTTCTAAAAAGATTTTTTTAATTGTAGCATTTTAATTTAGTATTTTTTTTATATATATTACACTTAACGCTTCAAACATTAAAGAACTTTGTTGTTATTCTCGTAGGTGACTTTATTTATTTTTCGCCGCAATTCTCTTATATACAGGGCATCTTGAATTTTATAATTTTCCTTATTAGTATCTTGATTAAGCACTTGTTGAAATACGTTTCTTCTCTTTCACTTCTAGTAGCCCCTATCGCCTTACTTTAAAACAATAGTATTTAAGAAAATGGTGGGCATTCTCCTTACAGAGGAAGAAAAGACTTGAAAGAACAGAAATCTGGTTCTACAGAAGGATGCTGTAAATGACATGGGCCGAACATATGAGCAACAAGAAGTCTTACTGAAAATAGAAACAAAAAGGACATATATTTAACATCAGGAAGTGACAGTTGAATTTCTAGGGTACATACTGAGGAAGGAAGGAAGGCTTGGGGAATAAGATACTCAGAGGAGAGATTGAAGGCAAGAGGGACAGAGAAAAACAACGCATGACCTACCTAGAGAGCTTTAGTAAATAAATGATGGGACAAGGATTAGGAGCGATAACAAAAAGACAAAATTTATTAAGAGCGAAAAAAGTCTGGAAATTGTGATGAGCCCATTGAGGAAGGTAATTAGATTGAACAAATGGCAGATTAATGAGCTTCTTTATTAAACTCTTTTGACTACAAAAAATGTCATCCTGCTACTAAAGTCAGCAGTTGGCCAATACTAAATAGATTCTAATGACAAAACCAGCTGATACTTGAAATTCTGGCGCAAATTTATGTGATTTCGTCTCGATCTGTAAAAATCAATATTACTAAAATGTTGCCAACAGATGTTACCTTTGTTTCTAATGATAATTTTTCTGGTTGCAAGACAATGTAAATTTAGGCTGAAAAGCTGTAGCAAGGAAATATTTGAATATGTTAAAAAATCTAAATTTAAAAAAAAAAAAAAAAAAATATATATATATATATATATATAGAAAAGCGATATTATGTAAAGACTAAATGGCAGTTTGACATTTTTTTATCATCTCACCTGAAGTAAAGCGATAATACCACTAGGGCGCATGGGGTTACTCGGAGTGAAAGAGAATGAGAAGATTTTAATGACGTGAAAGACAATAAAAGAATAGACTTCAATTAGACAGACGATAGCGATTGGTTTAAAATATTTTCTTCGGACGCTAGTGTTCCGTGTTCGAATGCGCATGAAATGACAAGGGTTTTAGAAAGTTGATTTTCAAAGCATGCTATTTCATTCTATCAGCTGATTATAAATCTTTATTTCGCTGTCTTTGTTTCGCATTGAAATAAACACAATCATAATGATTCTTTATCGCTTTAACTGGAAAGATGTTCTGATAAACACATTGAAAGCATCCCTTGTAGCCAATAACTTAAACAACGACAAATATTGTTCTCGCAAGTACAGCTCAAATCTTACGATGGGCGTTATCAATGTAAGATATGTATGTTGTAGGTTTTTATTTTTTCGAAAATGATCAGAGAAAATGTCATGATGCAATTTCTGACCTTAAGTCTCTGGTTGGGACCCGAAAGTAAATCAAAAGTAAGTCAAAAACGCATAGCTGACAACATTATTGTTTCAAAAATGTACAGCTGACAACATTATTGTTTCAAAAACGTACAGCTGGCAACATTATTTTTTACAAAAAACGTATAGCTGGCAACATTATTGTTTCAAAAACTTATAGCTGGCAACATTATTGTTTCAAAACCGTATACCTGGCAACATTATTGTTTCAACAACATACAGCTGGCAACATTATTTTTTACAAAAAACGTATAGCTGGCAGCATTGTTTCAAAAATGTATAGCTGGCAACATTATGGTTTCAAAAACGTATAGCTGGCAACATTACATTTCCGAAAATATTATCTGAGGCCCTGCTGTTGAACGTAGTTTATCGTCATACCCGGGACGCACATAACGGATAGCGTTGTTAAGTCACAATCTCCGCTTTAAAACAGAAAACCTTCCGAAAGAAAATAATATTAACGATGATGTTAATAAAATACTGTCATTGGTATCACATACTTCTTGACCTTTCTTAAACTTTAATGATAATAATATTCTTTTAAATTACACGTTCGTTTAGGAAGTCGGTGATCATTGCTATTCTCTAATTCCTTTTCCTTATTACGCTTCGTAATATCTTTGCATAGTCATGGTGTTTCCTTTTACCTTCCTCACTGTTTTGGATTCATAGACTCATTTCTACTAGAATGGCTTCCTCCTTAGGCCAGACAATGCTGACTACTTTTTATATTTTATCTTAGCAGGAGTAAAAAGAAGCCAATGTATTTACTGTTGGAAAGGGGACGTAATTTACAAGGGCAACATTTGAGCGCGTTTTGTCGATACCACTTAGCGGCCCGATAACCGTAACACTATCGGACATATTGTATCTATGCACAAATATTATGCACCAAATTCCGTTAGAATGGCTAACTTGTACAGTCAGTTTAGATATCAATAAACGAAGTGATAAATGCCGGCATTTCCTAAACATGGATTAGTTTAGCATAAACTGAAAAAATCATAGTATAGCAGAAAAAGAACGAGAACACAGGAAACGCTAAGATAGAGGTAGTTTCACCCAACACCGCCAATTGCTACAAAGCCAAAACATTAACCTGAAAACTAGGGACATATTATCAAAATAGCCTCGTCAAATTGAGACTCTCATATGGATGACATATATGACTCCAAACTAGTTCAGAAATGTCTAAACTCTTAGCTGAAAACAACCGCTTTCTAAGATCAATGGTGAAAAAAGATATTCAACGTGTAAAACCTGGAGGTTTTTGCAAAATCGTCTTTCTTTAAATATTTTGGACTGGCCCTACAGAATCACAAACAGAGAGATGTACCAATTAACAGAAACACCATCACTTGAGTTCTATCAACGGCAGTAATAAATAAAAATGGGTACCTCGTGTAATTCGAAGAGAAAATAATGGCATAACGAAGATTCTGACATTCCACACTACTTCAAATAAAAAGTTAGGAAGTAAACCTCCACCAATGCTGGAAAGAGCGATAACAGATACTGGACAGTGAGTGCTTGTATTAATATTCCAGTGTTCGATGTATAGTTTTATCAAACAGTGAAGAACAAACGGTTTATTTATTAACATTTTCAATTTATTTGCCACTGGATAAATAAAAATATTTTATTTTTATTTATATCTATAATAAAATCCTTTAATAACTGTCGGTATTTCTGCGATGAAGTATTCTAATTATTTCTGCTATTTACATTGTTCTGACTGTTGTGCTTATCTTTGTTGCCATATTCACGACATTTTCGACTCAATGACTCATGGCCCGTTGGATTAAAGCGTTGGTCTGCTCAAGTTTTGACCCAAACAGTTGTAAGTTCAATACCTGCAGCAGTGAACAAGGACTTGGAGAGTTTAGTTAAACGCGTTTGACTGAGACACACGGAAGAGGCATGGCACGTGGAACTAGAACAATCTAACCTGGAGGACGAAATAATAAAGTGATCAGTTCGAAATTCCAATCACCTGAAGAAGGCTGGAGCGTAAAAGGGTCGAAACATCCTGAATATGGCAACAAAGATGAAGACAACAGTCCGAACAATGTTAATAGTGTAAATAATTAAAAAGCCTCATCCAAAATTAATTAAAATAGATTATTCTTATGTCTATAATGTAATATGGGGTAGAATGTATATTATTCTGTGTACGGGGCATGCAAATGTATATTATGGTGTATATGAGGTATAGAAGCCTTTTGATACCGTAAAATACCTCTAGTTACCATAATTACCATATCTCATTACTACTAAAGCAAGATCAGGCTACGTAACTATATGAACTCACATTTTGTATGGCATCATATATTATTAGGTCGGCCATAAATTCCTGACTTACTGAAGCAGAAAGAAGACAACCAAATTTTATGGAGCAACACCAGCATTTATTCTTCAAAATAAAATCCATCATTCTTGACAATCTTCTGCCAGCGTTCAGCCAGCATCCGAATCTTTCTTGGAACCAAAAAACTGTAAACAAGCTTCCTTCACTTCATCAAATGTGCTGAATCGATGGTCGCGGTGAAAGTGCGTCATTGAGCGGAATAAGCCATGTTCACTCAGAGCAGCATCAAGACTGAAGAGTGGAATGTGGAAGAATTTAAACACCGTCCATCTGTTTGAACATATCCTTAGTCAACCTCCTCGCATTGCTGGAACAAAGCTCGACCTCGATTGGCCAAAGCAGGGTACTCCTTCTTTAGTTTGCCGTACACGCAGTCTAGCTACTTGCAATAAAGTTTAGTGTTGATGGCGTGAATGTGTTGAACAAGATGGAAATGCAGTACTCCTTTGAAATTCCACTAGACAGAGATCAAGATTTTTTGATTTCTTTCTGCTTCCTAAGTGTGTCAGGACTTTCTGATCAGCATAGTATATTACTATTTTTAATCAATTCACCCCAAGCAAGGCGATAATGCTACTAAGACGCAAAGGATTACTTGAAGAGAAAGAGAAACTGGAAAAAAAATTCCTAACGTCGATTGACCAGGAAACAATGGATAAACCCGTACTCCTGTTCAAAAGACCGGGAAGGTGTGTGAACCGGACGACAGGCAGGCCTATCTAATTTCATTGATCAGTTATTATAATTATATCTATTTTGACGTTATTGAGTGGCTCAATCGTTAGAATGTTCGCTTTCCGACGATGAGATCTTGGTTCAAATCTCGCTATAGTCGATTTGTCATGATGGTGACTTCTTGAATTTATCGGCACCTTTGGAAAGTGTATTTAATAACATACCATGTTTTTAGACCCAACAATTTTGAGTGAAATTGGATAGACGGAACTAAATGAGGTCTGTCGATGATTGTACTAGCAAGAATTCACAAGTCATCGTGACAGAGGGTTTGAGTGTAGCGGCCTTGTTCAGACTGTTAATCACGAAAAATAATCCACTCTTTCACATAAACTGTAACTAAGTTCGTCTCAGCATAGTTGGAGTATTAACTGCAGGTGGGCTAACAAACAGAAATGTGCCTGGAAAAATGTCTGCAATAGGGATTGACTAGCCAGCCTAGACAACAGGTATATTCAGATATTAGCATCCAGCCAGTATTCAATAGAGAAAAGAAAATTTTATGCGATGAATAATTTTAAATAATTTGCAGTATTTTATTACGTGTCCATTTCAATAACAAAACGTAAAAAGTTACCGAATACTGACAGTCAACATTTGATTTTTCTGAAGAAAATGAAAATAAAAACGGTTTTGAGGTTACCAAATTCTTTCTTGTCTTCATATTCTGTCAAACTGCAAGATTTCAAAATTTTCGTAAATTTATTCTGGAAAAGAAAACTGGGAAGGTCGATAAATGCCAAAGACATTTCGCTCAGTTTTTTTTTTTTTTTTTTTCTTAAACAAAAAAAAAAAAAATAAACTATTAATCGATCATTGTGTGATTTCGGAAAGAAAAAAAAAGTATCTTTATTATAATTGAAAATGCATATTATTGAAACAGCAGGAAGGTGCAGGTTGATTTGTCAATGCGTTGTGTGTAATTACTTGAGCAGATTGGTCGCAATAACAGACAAGCAGAAGCAGAAGTAAAAAAAAAAAAAAAGGTTATTTGCTTCCGATTTTGTTTGTTTTGTTTTGTTTTAACTGCGTTTTCTTCAGAGTTAAACAGGAAAGGAAAAACAGTCATCATGATACGCATGCATGAACGAAAACAGACTAAATTAATCGGGGGGTGCTGTCACGCGGTAAGAATAAACTCAACAAACGTTAAAAATCGCACAGACCTTATACTACTACTTCTACTACTACTACTACTAGTGCTACTACTACTACTACTACTACTATACACATTAAAGCAAAGAACGATAGCAATAATAATGACATAAATAATTAATAGAATTTTGCGCCCTGGGGTGCCCATGCCTTAAATAAATGCAATATATATATATATATATATATATATATATATATATATATATATATATATATATATATATATATATATATATATATATACTCACTGATTACGAAGAGCTTTATCTAGAATGATCTAATTTTGTTGTTTGTCTTTTACAAAAATGATCATTGGAAAATGCTATGGAGCCATTTCTGAAATTTTTCTTGGGACCCGGAAAATATGTATAAAACAGAAATCAAAGGAACTATTGATGAAAATAATAATAATAATAATAATAATAATAATTAATAATTGGGATTACAACGAGAATGACGTGTTTTGAAGCTCTTCCAAACGTAACGTTTTTTTTTTTTTTTTACGCATATGAAATTTTGTTATTTTTACTATTTTAACGTAAGCCTGAAGTATTATTATTATTTAATTTATTTGTTTCTCCTTTAAATGATACTGATAGATTAATCAATTATTTAATTTTTCTTATTCATATATCCCTCAGTTTTCAATCCCCCAAAAAACAAAAAACATGACAGGTAAAACAATACAATTTCTACGATATTCTTTCTTAGAAGGATTGCGTATTTTTTCAACAACAGCGCTATTTTCAAACTTTGAAAAATAACGGGATTAGAAATAAATTATTCTTAAAAGCAAAAGATAAACGAATGTAAACTTTTAGCAATGACAATTATTTTTTGTTACTAGGACTAATGGGAAAAAAAAAAAAAAAAAATTAAAATAATAAATACTCTCTAGTGTAGTGATGTTTTGTTTCGTTAGGCGGCTGTTTCTTTTTTGTTTTTTTTTTATTTTACTATTTTAGGAAAAAAGAATTTTCTTCGTATTATTATTATTTTAATTTATTTGGTTCTCCTTTAAAT
This sequence comes from Acanthosepion pharaonis, assembly GCA_903632075.3. Taxonomy (NCBI): domain Eukaryota; kingdom Metazoa; phylum Mollusca; class Cephalopoda; order Sepiida; family Sepiidae; genus Acanthosepion; species Acanthosepion pharaonis. The sequence goes on from CAHIKZ030001324.1 coordinate 2,987,270, forward strand.
AATACTGAAGATTAATCAATTATTTAATTTTTCTCATTCACATATAGTTTTCAATATCCATAAAAAAAACATTACAGGTAAAAACAATACAATTTCTACGATGTTCTTTCTTAGAAGGATTGCATTTTTTTTTTTTTTAAAAAAAACAACGCTATTTTCAACGACTTTAAAAATTTTTACATATTACATTTATGAATTTATGAAAAAAAAAATGCAATCTTTCTATATGGAATTTATGGGCCAATAAATTATTTTTAAATTTCACAGCAAAGACAAACGAATGTAAATTTTTTTTTTTTTTTTTTTTTTTTTTAACCAGCGTCATCTTTGATTTCCAATCGTGTCTCTGTCTATATAATGAATGGCTACTGCGTTATGAGGTCATGAACGATCCCCTACAGGCTTCGGAACCCTGTCTGTAAAAGACCGTTACTTGCCGGGCAATTTGGGTGGACTTTTTGGACCCGTGCGTCACTCGTGGGATTAATATGAAAATTAAAATAGAAACAAAACGTCCAGTATGGCTCTTCAGTGGATAAACAGGGAGCCGTCCTTCAGGAGGAACCTACCTGAGGTCGAAAAATCTGCCATAGGAACAAGCAAAAGAATGAATCTTCAGGTCCCCAACCAGGATAAAATGATGGTCCTGTAAATTCTCCAGCTAGATCCATAACCGTAAATTTAAGGAAAAAAAAAAAATAAAAATGGTCTCGTTACAAAGTTGTTATGACTGCATTTGTTACTCAAACCTCAGAAAACATCACTCGCCAAACATATGACATTTGGCGAGAGAAGGTTAGAGCAAACAATTAGAAAGAGACAAAAATAAACTAGCCAAAAAGGAACATCAAAATAACCGATTGACAGAGGCTGAAATTAATGAAATAAAAAGAATTGCAACAAGAATAGATGAACCAACAAAACATGAAAAGGAACCGGAATCAGGAAAAAAAAGTAGTAACATCACACAAGCCTCAGGTCATAATGAAAAAACAGAAATACACAAATCACTGTGAAGATAATGCTGAAAATTTAGAAATGTTGGAAAGGTATGATCTTAGTCAGTCACAAGAAGTAATAAAACGAGTTCAAAATTCATCGAACAGAATTATTTCTGAAAACAAGATTAATATACAAAGCCAAGGATGAAATCATGAGCCATATAAGTCAGATACAGAATATTGCAATGGAGGAACGAGAACAACTCCCAAAATTACAACCAACAAAGCATAACCTCAAAACTATTAAGCTCTATAATGCAGCACTCAAATTGATTCTGGATGAAGAAGACACTCCATATAAATCTCAATGAAGCAATATATGCATCAACAATAGCAGCAACAAATAAACTGAACATCAAAGTAAAAATGAGCCTCACAGACATGAAGATCCACCTTGGAAAAGAAAAATAGAAAAAGAAATAAGTGAATTAAGTACTCGATGAACTAGCAAAGGAGTAATAAAGAACTAGAAAAGGCAGAAGAAGAAAGAAAATACAATATCAGGAATGAAGAATCCTATCAACTAAAAAAAAAAATCAAACAATTGAAGGCTCAAAGAATAAGAGCTATCAAGATTCTATAGACAGAACAAGATCTTTCAAACCGATGCAAAAGAAATTTTACAGGAAATAGGTAAACAAAAAAATTGAAGTGACAGTCCCCTAAAATGGAAGAAGTTATACAGTTCTGGGAAAAATATGGGCTTGCCCTAAAGAACTACAGATTGGATTGCGCAAAAGTTAGAAACGAATGAAAAATAAACCAGAACAGACATGGGCAGGAATCACAGAAGAAGATGTTAAATGTGCACTGAAAAAAGCACACAAGAAATCTCCAGGAATAGATAAAATTCTAACTTCTGGCTATATTATTTAAATACAGCACACAAAAAACTCGCCAAAGAACTTCAAGAAATGGTTACCGATCCAACTAAAATTCCTGCATGGATGACCAAAGGAGTTACCTTTCTTCTACCCAAAAATAGTGACACAAATATTCCGAAAAACTATAGACCAATTACATGTCTTCCAACAACATACAAACTGTTAACATCTATTTTAACAAAACAGACATATTTCTTCTTGGAAAGAAATGACATACTACCACTTGAACAAAAAAGGTGCAAACGAGGCTGCTACGGATGTAAAGACCAATTACTTATTAATAGGATGATCCTGGAAAACTGCTTCCGTGAAAAAAAAAAATCTTAGTATTGCCTGGATAGATTATCGTAAAGCATTCGATAGTGTACCACATTCCTGGATCTTAAAAGTCTTTATATGTACAAGGTATCACCCGTTATCATCAATTTCATCAAACAATGTATGTCGATATGGAAAACTACACTTTACCTCAATCATAAAATGGAACCTATAAGTCTGGCAGAAATAAACATCAATAAGAGGAATATTTCAAGGTGACTCTTTGTCTCCTTTATTATTTTGCATATCACTTATAGCATTAACCAGCCAACTTAACAAGACAGAATGCGGTTACAAAATAGCTCAAAAGAAAATAAACCATCTATTTTACATGGATGACTTAAAAATTGTATGCTAGGAATGACAATGAGCTGGAAGGTCTTCTGCAAACTGTAAAATGCTTCAGTGAAGTCATCGGAATGAAATTCAATTTGGATAAATGTGCTAAAGCTACAGTTTTACGAGGACCTACAACAAACTTCCTCTATTAGTTTAGACCCTGCTGTAACAATAAAAGATTTAGAACAAGGAGAAGCTTATAAGTACCTAGGTATATGATGAAGGAATTCACCATAAGAAAATGAAAAAGAAATAGTGCGTAAAGAGTACTATAGAAGGGTACGACTGGTATTAAAAACTGAATTGAATTCTCAGAACAGAATTATGGCCATTAATAACCTAGCCATCCCAGTGGTCCAATATAGTTTCAACATCTTGAACTGGACTCTAAATGACATCAGACAAATGGATTCTAAAACAAGAAAAGCTTCTTTCTAAAGTATAAGATGCATCATCCAAAGGCTGATGTAGACCGTCTATACATACCCCGTAAAGAAGGTGGAAGAGGTCTTATTCAGCTAGAATTGTCATACAAGACAACAACTATTGGCTTACTAATACATGGAAACAACAAATGACTGGATGATAAAATAAGTGAAACAACATGAAAACAGAAAGAAAAAATATTCAATAATAAAAGAAGGCAGTAATACAAACAACATTTTACATTTAGTAGATTCTATAGTAAATCAAAACAGAAGCCAGAACCAACTATTGCAGCAAAAGATATGAAAAAAGAAAGCCAAGGATAAAGCCCTTGAACAGATGAAACAACGCTGGCAAGACAAACCTCTGCATGGCCAATATCCAGAACGTGCAAATAAACCCAATGTTGATAAAGTTAATACTCATCGATGGTTACGAGCATCTGGATTAAAGTCTGAAACTGAAGGCTTTATTCTTGCAGCGCAAGACCAAGTCTTTTCACTAGGAATTTTCAGGCAAATATCATACATAATAATGTGGATCCAAAATGCAGGTTCTGTGACAAATACCAAGAAACAATAGACCATCTAATCTCAGGAACTTGCCCCAAATGAATATAAAAATCGTCACGATAGAGTGGGGCAATACTTACACTGGACAATGTGCAAACACTTTGGAAAATGTGTAAGCAAACACTAGTATGAACATCGGCCAGCGCCGGTTACAGAAATAGAAGATGTTTGGGATTATACCATCCACACAGACAGAAAAATTGAAGCAAATAGGCCGGACATTATTGTCAAAAAACCAGAAAGAAAAAAAACTTGCCTACTAATTGATATGGCTTGTCCAGCGGATTGTAACATAAACCAAGGAATTTGAAAAAACTATCAAAATACAAAGACCTGGAAATTGAAATAGAAAAAAAATGTGGAAATTGAAAACAAAGAATAATACCAGTGGTAATAGGTGCACTTGGAATTATAAAAATGGAACAAAACAACACATTGAAAGAATCCCTGGAAACCCCAGCTTAAGAGACATACAGAAAATTGTCTTATTAATACAGCACACACACTAAGAGAACTTTGTCTATGTAACGCTAGCAACTTCATCGGAGATAAAAAAAAAAAAAAAAAATTAACATGAAATGTGGCCATAACAACACACCACGACCTGCCTTAGGTCTTTCCGCAGACTTGGTAGGTAATGTGTCCATAGCAGAAATCGAATGATGATGATGATAATAATAATAATAATAATAATAGCAAGAGGAAGTGTTATAATATTGAGTAGATTTCTGATATAAAACATTAATTAAACATTAAAAACTCTGAATGAATGAATGGATAATAATAATAATAATAATAATAATAATAATAATAATAAGAAGAAGAAGAAGAAGAAGAATAAGAATACATATCAGCATTTCAGAGCTACAAAATCTTACTTTGTGCAGAATAACACGTATAAACTCTCCGTCTACACGAAACGTCTGAAATGTGCAGAGATAACTTTCCTACAGTGGCTCTATTTATTCATAGACCCCCGGAGGCGACTTGGTAATTAGACACTTAAAATTGCTCACTGGAAAGATGATACCATACACAGTAATAATCCTGAACATATCACAGTAGACTATGAAGTTAACAATATTCCATAGATGCTGACAAACTTATGACAGCCAGTGTTAAAATAATTGCGGCCTTGTGCCATATATAAGTCATGCTTAATAAATCATTATATAAAAGCTAATAGACCAAGCATAATAATTAAATAAATACCTTCTCAGTGGCATTATATATATATATATATATATATATATATATATATATATATATATATATATATATATATATGTGTGTGTGTGTGTTTATTTTGTTTTGTATATATATGTGTGTGTATATGTGTGTTTATATATATATATATATATATATATATATATATATATATATATATATATATATATAACTGCGTGCTAAATTATTATCGAGATAACTTTTTCTAATATTTCAAAAACCGTCTAAATCATCGTGCTGATAACAAATATGGCGCCAGTTTGTTTACATTGTGCAGATAAGTACGAAAATGTCAGTGATTGTGCAGATCAGTGTTGCCAACATTGTGTGAAAATTTTGTGTGAATTGGTTGGACGGTTTTTGAAATATTAGAAAAAACTTATCTCGATAATAATTTGGCACGCAGTGTATATATGAGAAAAAGTGGAAAATGTTTTCGGCTGACACGTTTCGTCTTTTAGGACTTCATCAGAAGAAAACTTTGTTTACGTTAATGGGACTACTCATGAGTAAGAACGAGAGTGGCTAGGAATTTTAAATTACAAAAATTTATTTTTTATAAATGTGTTTTGGCTATGTAATCTTGTCGATTTCATTTAGATACTTTTCGTTTTTGTTTTACTTTCTATCACTTTATTGCGAGAATATAAGATGTTCCAAGTATAGTAAAATGTTGTAAGAAGCTGGACACAAATTTACTGTTGATGATCTAGACATTAAAGAACTTTCTAAACTTTTTCGTCTTAGTAGATTGTTTTCTGTATTAATTATAGTAGAATTTTTATATCAAAATTGTGGACAGTCTCGTTACGATGAGCAGCTAATGCGTTTAAACTGTTATTTTGTAAAATATCCCTTTATGGTTCATATAATATGTGTGTTTTCTTCTATGCGTTGTTAGGGACAATCATTGCAAGTAACAGAATAAATTCCTCCTTCGAGTTTTTGCTTATTGTTTTGCTTTATATTGATTAAGACTTTTATTGAATTATATGTGGTTTTTGATGAATTTTATGTGAAGAAAATATTCTATTCAATTGCACTTGTAAAATATTTAGTGAGTAGAACAATATATTTTTTATTCAGGGCTGTTTTTCTGTCTTGGAATAATTTATTAGCCTTTTGTTTCCTATTGAATATGAAATAAGGTGTTGAAAGGGCTTGAAATTTTTTTCGGTGTATTTCTCTTCTTCATGTAAATATTAAGGGCTGAACATTTTGAATGCTCTTAAGTAGAATCCGATGATTATTCCAGATTTTATTTTGTTCTTAGGATGGAGTATTTTATTAGATCATTTTATTAGTTGATTTTCGGGGGACAATAAGTTTTAAGATGATGTTATCGCGGTTTAATTGCAAAGTATTGTTTTCTTCTATTTCGTATATAAATTCTGTTATATGTTATTATTTCTTTATATTTTCTACAAGATCAGGTAAATCATTATCATGGTGGATATATTAATAGAGCATCATCAATATATCGCAATTTTGTTGATATTTTAGAAGGGTCCATATTTGAGAAATTCTAAGTAGAAACAAGCCATCACTCCATTAAGAGGTGATTCTACTGGTAATCCATATTTTTGTTTATAAAAAATATTATTAAATATGAAATAGCATTCATGGATGATGAGTTCCCAAAACAGAATTTCAGCCATAAGCACCTTGGTGGTCCTTGGAGTGTAGTAGAGTTTCAACAACCTTAATGCACTGTAGTTGATATTACGCGGATGGATATCAAAACGAGAAACGCTTGTATCATCCTAAGGCTTATGTTGATCGTCTGTATGGATACAGATCAGAAGGAGATAGATGATTAAAAAAATCTTAAAAACAATTACACCAATCTGTCTTCAAGGATACCTGAAAATTACAGAAGGCTGTGTGATTATCTATTTCGAAGAACATGAAAGAAATAAGGAATTTTATTCAGTAATAAAGGAAGCCAACATATTTAAAATGGATTTTTCAGCTTTCCAAGTTTTTTTTTTGTTCCACTCTACCGTGCCGAGGTATTGAACTCACCACCCATTGGGTTAAGTCAGTTTTGGATTATTTCGATAAACGCTGAGTTCAATACCTGGCTACAGCAGATGTGAACAAAAAACAAAAAAAAAAAAACTTGGTGAGTTGTGTAACTAAAGGGAAGTAACTTAAACTTAGACATCCAGAAAAGATATGTCAAGTTGAACTATAACATTCTAGACACACCCAGTGAACTAAATAAATGGTTCGGTTCAAAATTCCAACGTATATCATCTGAAGAAGTCCGGGGTTCACAACGGCCGAGATATCGTGGATATTCCAGTAAATTTAAGAACGATACGAACAATGTAAAATAGTAACAATTTAACAACTAAATAATGATCGCTTTGGCGACCGTATTTTTAAATCTCACTGCAAAACAACAAAGTTGAACTGACGAAAGAAATAATTAAATTGAACATGTCAATAAAGAAGAGATGACCTTCTCAGTACGAGATCTATCTTTAACAAAAATGCAAATACGTTTCATGGAGTGTTGTCACGGATTTGTTTCTATTTTAATTATCAAGCAATTCAAGCGTACAACAATCGTGCTCATTCTTCCAAAATAGCCGGGGTCTTACCTTTCTAAAATAAAACAGATACGTGAGTAAAGCTGGATGTAAGACTTACCTAACACAGCAAACTACTGCAAAATCAAAGCTTTAACGTAAGAACTCGAATCACGTTCTTAAATAGCCTCGTCAGATCAAGTCCTCCATATTGATGTCAATATGGAAGACTTGATCTGACGAGGCTATTTAAGAACGTGATTCGAGTTTTTACGTTAAATTATGGTGTCAGACCCATTCAGAAAAATCCAAACTGTTAATTGTATACTACCGGTTTCTTAGATTAATGAATAAAATAATGAGCCAATGAAAACGGATCTCATCCTTCCTATTGGAAAGGCTTTACCCAATCAGAACTGTACCAATAAGAGAAACCATTTGAGAAATTTCAACGACAGCATTGAAATAAAATAGATAACACTTGATCGTCGAAGTGAAAATGATAGCATGATCAAGATGTTAACGTTACCAATTATTTCTAGCAAAATATTAGAAAGTAATTCTCCATCAATGATGACATGATCAAGATGTTAACGTTACACATTATTTCCAGCAAAATATTAGAAATTCATTCTCCATCAATATTTGATAAAAATTACTATCATTAAGAATTTGATTTTCTTAGTTTTATCATCTCTCAGTTGCGTCCCTGTCTTTGGGCAGAGTGGGATCAGGCGCGGTTCCGTCAAAAGTAGTTTCAACTGAGGAAAATTATACAGAGAGGTGCCGGCTCTGGGGAACAGCGGCCCGAGGCTGCGCCCTCTCATTGCACTAGAGAGGGACCTGCGCGACCGACATTTGCGGGGCTCGGGGAATTTTTGTTCTTTGCCCGGGTGTACGCGCTCGGGCTACCCACATTAAAGCAACCTTGTGTCACAATCCGACTTCGTGGCGTGGGTGAGTAAATACAGATATTATAAGAGTTCAATCCTCATTTCTTGTTCAATAGAGTAATCGATATTAAATAACCCAATAAGGAATTCTATGTAAAAATATTCTGTGGAGCTAGATTTCTTAGTTCCATAAGTTCAGAAGATTAGAGCTAAGACGCGCCATGCCGCAGACCCATCATCGAATTGTCCGCTTTCCCTTCGTATACCATTTGTAAAGAGGAAGTTCTACTTATACAGCTTCTTTCCCAAAATTGAAACTTTTAGAGACAGACTACCCAGAGAGTGCTTTCCCGATCACTAAAATTTGAATTTCATCATTTCTAATGGTAGCCATTTATTATGCTACATATTTTATAATTGTTGTGGTAGGATCCACTTAATTTGCATAGTGGAGTACCGACCATATAAATATGGTTGGTACCGGGAAGAGAATGAAGGAATCAAGAGATTCACTCTCAGTCGAACTCTCTGCATTTTGCAGTGAGGACCCGGACGAGGCTTTGCCGAGAGGCAGGGTTTCGTCCGGGGTGGTAGACAAGCCTTGAACTCGCCTAGACGGGTTCAGAAAGGCCATATTTTTGGCCGAGCCTACGGGCTCGGAGATACCCTCTTTAAACCGGCCTTGTGCCACATTTTATCCTCGTGGGTGGATAGATAAATACAGGAATCAAGAGATTCAACCAGAGACTCTGCCCGACTGCGACTCAGTCAACACATTCTCCAGGAACGGTCTTACCAGGAATATACAAAAGACTATATGTAAATATTGTGTACACTTTTCTTGTTTCAATACATTTTGTTCTAAGTACATTTTGTGTTGCATTATTATTCCATGCATTAGTCAAGTTTCAACAATAATATGCAGTTTTTTTGTTTTTTTTTTTACTTATTTTCACACCTTCTTCATGAATCATCTACCTTAAGCCTTTTCTTGGGTTTTGTTTTGGCTGAAAATTAGTAAAAACAATAACGTCATAAATCCATCTAACAAAGAAAAGTGAATCACATATCTATATCAAATATATCTTCAAAAATTATTTATTTCTTTATGACACAGTGTCAAATGGATTAACTTTACGGTTTATATATTACGTGCATTGAATACTGTTGCCAGAATCTGGCCTGGTGCTTCTGCTTTTCATCACGAGGTTCCTGAAAAAAATTCAAAGAAGGATCTGCAAAGTAATCGATCCTGACATGGCATCTCGACTTCAGTCACTTTCTCACCGACGTAATGTGGATTCCCTCTGTCTTTTCTACAAGTATTTTCATCTGACGAGCTTTTTTCCACGGTACTCCGACTACATAAATTTAAGCGAACTACTAGATTGGCATCTCGATCCCACCCTTTAACTGTCGAAATAGCTAAATCCAACCGCCTTATCTACTCTAACAGTTTCTTTTCTCGCACTTCCCGCCCGTCGAAATCACTTCCGTTTAGTTACTTCCCTGAAAACTACAATCTTAATAGCTTTAAATGCCACGTCAATCGCCATCTTCTGTCTTCTTGAATCCCGTTAATATTTTGTCCATTCCTCCCTAGAGTCAGTCTTTTCTTTCAACCCTTGTAAGCCCTTGCGTACTGGTGGCATTCCTGCCTTGCTTCGGGGGAAATGATTACGACCAAAAACAACAAAAAAATGTAATCATAAAAAGACGTCAAGATGTTTTAACATAAAAAAAATGTCAAGATGCTTTATCTTAAAAAATGGTTTATCATAAAAAAGATGCCAAGATGCTTTATCGTAAAAAGATGACAAGACGTTTCATCATAGAAAGAGGTCAAGATGTCTTTTTAAAAGATATCAAGACCTCTTTAAATAAAATTCTTTATTCACAGACTCAGTCTCACTGATTAAAGTCCACTGGCAAGTAGGGGCCCACCGCTCTGAACAGAACTAGACGATACTGTTCTGGTTCCTATCGCAAGTATTTTTTTTACGGGATGATGTAGCTATGCCCATGTACATTCGGTTTTGAATAACTGAGTTAAGCTTCTCTTAGAGTTGTTGCCAATATAGGCTAAAGAACACTGCGAATATTAATATTTAATCTATAGATGCTGGAGGGAAGATCGTCGCCAAGGATATTTGCGCGTAAGGGAATATAAAGAACACAGATCACTTATTTCGACGCGCTATTCCTTGGACCATTCTCATATCCTAATTAGGTAACCTGCAAGAAGTACCCTAGTTAGGACTGCAACTCTCAAAAACTAGCGTAAGGAAAGTATTTTAATTCAATTATAACAGTAACATTTATTTTAGATCTAATAAATAAATAAATTTTCGCTGCCGTGTTTCTTTCTATTAGATAAGCGTAGTTTTATAAGTGGTAATTAAAAAAGTAGAACGAGTCATGTATTGAACGCAGTTAAATGATTTTGAAAGCCATTAAAATGGGTACCGTCACTTTTTCGCTGAAAAACAAAAAGCAAAACAAAAACAACAGAGCATGATGAAAAAAGCCCCAAACTTAGGAAAAAAAAGTTTGATCTTCAAAATGTTTATATAATTATTATCAGGAAATATCAAAATATTTTTTAGTATTTCATTAAATTTTGTAATAATTTCTTGAACATTCGGAATTTTTGCGTTGATAGAACCAACAATAGCGAGAATATGGTCTTTAAGGATTGAGGGATATCAATGTTTTATTAAATATGTGCAAACGAAGCTAGCAATGATTTGGAAACAAAAAATAATATGGTTAAAAATTATAAAAATACTGAATTAATGGAATAAGTCATTATTTTGTGAAATAAATTCTTACGCTCTAAAGCAACATTTGCAGGCTGGTAATCAACCCAAAATAGAATATTTGAAAATGCCATTTTGAATATGACAATGTATCGACTTGTGTAGTTTTACCAACTTTTATTAAATCCTGTAATTTTTGACCTGATGATGCTGAATATTTATTTAAGTGTTTAATCCATTATAAAACAGCATTAACAATAAAAAAAAATGTTTCATTTGGAAATTACTTTTAAATGCTGAAATTCATTTCCCTTCACAGTAAAAACAGGAGAAATGTTTATAAAAAATATCTTTGTGTTTGGGTTGTAAAGTAAGCCTTAAAGAATGATGTTTTTTTTTGTTTTTTTTTTGCTCATTATCGCGTTTTTTTTTTTTATTTTTAATTTTTAAGGATTGAAGCTGAACAGCGGGTTTTAATGGAATGAAAAAATGCCGAGAATTGTTTAGCGATGGAAAGGTTCTTTTTTAAGGCTTCTTATCGTAATAGAATTTGTAAAAAAAAATACACATTCGTTCTGTCAGAATGTTCAAGATAATGCGTTAATTTCACATGAAGCTTATATTTCTAAATATATTACTTCATAGCAGAATTCGACTGCATAATATCTGATAAAACAAAAATAAGCGTTATAAAATTACGTAAAAATATATGGCGTTTCTCCATATACAAACACACAAACGCACACAGACGCACAGAAGACACAAATGACGCACATGCGAACATATATACAGGGTGCGATTGTTAAATTGTCGCAATTTTTGTATCTTTAATTTCGTGCATATGCGTTCTTTGTTTTTGGTCTTGTCGAATGCACAGAGTCGTAGGGTCAGTTTGACACCGTCTGTGAGAAATTCGGAAACGGTATGCTGCACTGCTTGGCATTCTGTACTGCTTGGCATTCGCGCCGGAAGCTCCAATACGAACATTTCAGAGTGTTTAGGTGTCAATCTGAAAACAGTGCAGAGGATTCGTAAATAGCTGGATGAGTTTAATGGAGATTACAAAGGTATGGTAGCTCGGAAAACTCACTCTGATCGATCTGATAAGAAGAGAAATCCCGAATTTGAAGGTGAGGGTCTCTGACTCAACACGGAGGACTATATCAAGTGAGTTGAGGGGGTGATGCTGCCCTGGATCAAGGACTCTCCATCATGCCACACAAACAGGAGAACCCAGTCATGGCCGCCAGGAAATGTCTGCAACCACATCATACCTTACATATTGCCACGTAACTCCCCAGTATACAGCCCCCTTGGTAATTATGTGTAGGGCGTAGTTTAGAGAGAGTTTGACACAATTCTTTGTAATGCAACATATGACCTGAATGCAAAGATTATGACAGTATTCAACATCTTAATCATGGAGACCGGCCATAAGTGTTCCAAAGTCGTCTGGAGGCTGTGGTTGAAGCCAATGGCAATTTTATTGAATAAATTTACTCCTTAGTATTTCCTGATATTTTGTGTAATTTTGTTAAATATATCCGTTAATAATTGTGTTATTTTCATTTTTGTGCAGTTTAGAAGAACATTTATCCATCGCACCTTTTTATTACACACACACACACACACACACACTATAATATATATATATATATATATATATATATATATATATATATATATATATATGATATGTCCCGGAAAGGGATATATTTGAACGAAGTAGCTAAGTGGTTTTGGATACTATAACCAAGTAGAATACGGTAGCAGTAATCGACTGGTACGCGTCGTAGTTATAGGTAAGAAGTGTAGATCAATGGCGTAGTCCAATGGGCGTCGTTATAGACTTAGCTCTCAGACTAAGGCTCTTTGACTGTGTCGTACCTACACGTCCGTCGGTATTTATGACGGATACCAGCCAATCGTATTCCAGTGAGTGGGGGCACAGGTGTATGCATATTTCATTATATCAATATATGATAAAAAAATATAGATTTTAGAAAAGAATTTTTTATGGTTTAAAGTACTTAGTCTCAGGGACAGAGCGTATATAGATATAAAATCGGAGATTGAGTTCAGTACCCAGCGGCGTCAGCTCGTTTCATGCTTAAACACAGCCTGATGATTGCATTTAAGCATGAGACTCTCACCACTGGGTGTTGACACCTATGTCCACTTATATATATATAAGGAGAAGGCATAGGGCCGTAGTGCATAGCGGCTCGGATTGAGGACTCACAGAGTTCGAATTCCGGTCGAATAACTTATCGAATCCATGACATTAATTTCCGTGCTTATGCCTTTTCTTTCTCTTCAGCTATGGGTAAAAATTGTCAGTGTTATTAGCAGGACAGAATTGGTTCTATAGCCTTTGATACCAGCTGGTCTAGGAGAAGGACAACTCTGAATTCAAAACCTGCGGAGGGTCGTTTGGGAATCTTGTGGCACGTAGTGCACCAGGTCTCTGCATTCGTTCCTTCAAAAAGTGTGGCTGGTTCTGTACAAAACCTTCACCACTATAATCAAATCCTATGTACTGGTGTCTGGTTGTCGCTTCCTAGAGCTGCTTGACGCATATACGGTTTGATCCTCATACGTCGAATATGACGGCAGTGTTCACCATATATATAGTTCTAAAAATATACGAATGCAAACGTTGGTGTAGCTTTTGACGAGACCAAAGAAAAGAAGTATTTATTCACACAACGAATAAAAAAAATAAACGGTATTCGTGAATACCATTTTTCCAATTTATACTCATTTGGAACTATTTACTTTTTAATCGTAAATTATTTTACCAATTAATTTATTTTAAACGTCTTCTATAATTTTCACTCCTCATCATTCATTTTTAATCAATGTGTATTGTTCTTTTCTTTGTTCTCGTCAAACGTTACGCCAGCGTTTCACTTCTGATGAAGTGTTGGCTTAAACGATTCCTTATGATAAAAATGCCTTCGTGTATATTTACAACTGTATGTATTTTCTGTGGTATAAAGTCCTTGTTCAAAAATATATATATATATATATATATATATATATATATATATATATATATATATATATATATACTAGCAGTAGAGCCCGGCGTTGCCCGGGGATGTAACAAAGAGATAGATCAAGTATCGACCATCATAAAGACTGAAAAATAAAAGTGACAAAGATTATTGTTTAAGGTTGACTGACACGCATATCTTAATTATTTTTTTTTGGGGGGGGGAGTTACGAATTGGTCAAACCCAAACTCAAACAAAAACATTGTTATCAATCGTTATGAGTCTACCGATTGAATAGAATTTTATTATAAACAATTCTCTTGTAAATGGAATTTTTAAAGCATTCTGAATGTAAAAATAAAGAAAAAAGTGTGCAAGACAATAAGAAACATTACCTGCCAAAAATTTGTTGAAATCGGTGGCAAAATGTAGGAAATCCGATCCCATACATAAACGAACACACACACACACACACACAAACAACCTGGGTTTTATAATAAGTATAACTCGTTATGAGTTGCCCCCCTTTCATTCTCGTGATGCCTCTTAATCGTGTTTTCAAATTGATTTCGTGCAAAAACAAATGTGTTTTTCCAATTTTTGGCGCTGTTAGAACCACCGCAAGGTAATTTTACGTAGTCCTGTGAAGTTTTGTTGAAATCGGTTGAAAAATATAGGAAATCCGATCCAATATATAAACGTACACACACACACACAATCTGCGTTTTATAATAAGTAAGATATATATATATATATATATATATATATATATATATATATATATGTGTGTGTGTGTGTGTGTGTGTGATTCGCAGACAGTACTGTTTCGCTATATCACAGTTCCTCGGTGCGACTAGACATCCGAATACCTCAAGCCCGGATCGAAACCCAAACGATCAGTTTCTACCACTGAGCTATCTTCATTCGACAGAGAGAAACAATTAAATCTAGCGTATTGTTTTTACAAATGTAAACAAATGCCAATCAGCCGGAGTGCTCCAATTCATTTTACTGAAGAGCTTTGCATTAACGCAGGTGGCTGTTGTTTATAGAATTAACAGTGCTATATATATATATATAACTATGAACCTAAATATCCAGGTAAATCTACGTACGTTTTCACCTACACGGATCGTCAGGGCAAGCTGGGATTCTGAGCCGGGATTATGGACGATTGTTTTCGCCTCAATTTCATGTTCTTAGTTCTTTCTGTTTTTTATCCCTTATTTTTCCTTGGATATTGGTTTGTGAAATTACAAGCTAAAATACCTAAGGTTTTACCAAACGAGTATAACGATTTATATTTATATTATTACTATATATATATATATATATATATATATAGGTAGATAATGTGGTTATAGCACTACCAGTTTGAAAAACTGTTAAACGTACGATATAATATATTGGCTACACATCTCAAATAAATATAGAAGATGTTATCAATAAGCACGCACACACACACACACACACACACACACACACATATATATATATATATATATATATATATATATATATATATATATAATCTGTATATTTTGGCAGCATGTTTTCATTAAGTCATGTCCCATTAAACAATTTAGACAAGTCTTGTCTACTTATTCTTATTACGATCCTCTCTTACTTACGGGCGATTTTCTTAGAATTCTTATTAGAGGAAAAAAGAAAATTAACATGTCGATGAATATACATTTCATTTCCGAGTACTTTCGATATCAGCACAATGTCATCTGAAGATAACATTGGGCTAATGTAATAAGTACATTTTTGCTAAAAAAAATCGTTACTTTCATCTGAAAATTCAAACTTTTACTTGTGAAGTGAAAACTTCTAAGCTTATGCTCTGCACACTTATTAAAATTTGTGATGTAAACATACACGTGCACTGACTTCAAGAGGGTACCTAAGTTGTTGAGATATTTAACTATTTCTTAAAATTAGTTATAACCTAGATTTAGACATTTTTTAAACAATATACTGTAAATATCTTATAACAGCATTCATAAATAATATTATTATGGTTGGTCTCTTTTTTTTAATATAGAGAGCTTATTATTTTCACTAATGATGAATACTGTACAAAAATAATTATCATATGAACACCGCAATTTTGGCTTACAAAAACAAGACCCAGAAGATGGCATTGTGATAATGTCGAAAGTACACGGAAATAAAATGGATATATATTAACATGATAATTTTCTTTCTTCCTTTAATAAGGATACGACGAAACTCGTCCGTAAAAATGAGAGGATCCTATTAAGAATAAGTAGACAAATCATAATCGTGAAAATGGGAACATATATACACCTAGGCAGCTCCAAAGTGGTAGAAGTGGAGCCGATTATATTATATCCACACCTGCAAAATACATCGGAGGTGGAGGGAAACGTCCATCAGTTCAAAATTATTTAAAAAAAAAATGGTTTACCGGCATCACAAAAGAGTTCTCGATAACATGGAGATCAATGGGAACACAGATTAAGCAAAAGGAATCAGAATAATACAGGACTCTTAAAATCCACCATGACAGAGCATAATGATAAAATAAAAAAATAAGCGGCTCCTAAAAGAATAGGCTGTAATGGGACACACGAAAAATATATGTTTCTAAATAAGAATTTTGGGTGTTTGAATAATTTTTCATCATTTCTCGACCTAGGAACATTCAGAAGAATGGAGAACAGCAATGAACGGCCATTTCGTCCTATGTTCGAGACTCATCAACAGTGCGCATGCACTACCGAGAACGGCGTAATCCCGACAGGGTGACCAAATACAATGATCAAATCGCTCACATACATGGACGCACACTCATATACGGGAGACACGAGGATATATATATATATGTATGTACACATACATACATACATTTATGTATGTATATGCGGATGTTGACAACTTAAGAAGTGCGTGTGTGCGTGTATGTGTGTGTGTGTGTACTGGTTCCATGTAGCTTGGGAAATATGTGTGTATGTGTATGTGTGTGTGTGTACTGATTACTTGTGGTGGGATAGTGTGTATGTGCGTATGTGTGTGTATGCGTGTATAGGTACAAATAAGTTTACGAATTCCTCATAGTAAAACAGTATATGTATGGAGGGGAAATATACGCACGCATATATACACACATGCTGACAGGAATACACCAAAATGGAAACAGATCCAAGAGCACATAGGGGTCACTAAAACATTAAAAGATAAAATGCCGATACCTACTCGCTGGACCAACCTTAATTGTTTTATGACCCTTCACGCAGAACTCTTCATTGACAATTCTAAAAAGAAATTCGGATTACCAACACACAAACAGAGAATGTCTCATATCGAGAATATTTAACATTGAACATGAAGAAAAATTAATTATTTTTAATAATATGTAGAAATCTCCACTTTTACCTGAAGACGGTCGCGAGACCAGAAACTCGTGTCGTAAAATTATGTAAAACAAAACATAATATTTTTTTCTAAATAAATCCACATTACAACCAAAAACGTTAGCGGCACCTCTTCTCTTCTTTTTAATATACATACTTTTCTCTCGTTGGAACCACTACATTATATTTTTTTTATATATATATATATATATATATATATATATATATATATATATATATATATATATATATATTCATCGGTATTACATAAATATATATATATATATATATATATATATATATATATATATATATATATATATAGAGAGAGAGATAGATAGATAGATAGATATAGACATATATATATATATATATAATCTGTATTACGCCATATATATATGTGTGTGTGTGTGTGTGTGTGAAAAGTGTATATAAATATAAATAAATAAACCCCCATTTTTTTCAAAAATTTAAAAATAAATATAAATAATAATAATTTTTACCTATCATAATTTTACACAAACACCACCACACGTATATACATACATGCGAGGAAATATTTTTCAGCGGAAAATACATAATATGACATGTATACATTCACGAGACATTAACGAGACATTTCCGCCACACTTCCAATGTTTAAATTTCAACATTTCAACATACAAATGCGTATGTATAGATATAACACCACCCGTATACATACATATGTCATATCCGAAACTGCCCACATATGTTTATATATGTATGAGTCCCGACGGACGACCAAGTATGTATATGTGTCTGTATACATCGATGTTTGCGTTAGTACGATGAATGACAAAACGACGAAATTTCCCCCACCACTTCCACAATAACACCAATACACGCAATCTACATAAACCCAAATTTTTTAAAACATTAATCAGTTTGTCTGACGATCGCTAAAGCGTGAAACCCAGGGTCATAAACTCACATCTATCCAACCAAAAATATATATATATATATATATATATATATATATATATATATATATTGAAACATGAGAACTCTTATGTGGCGTTGGAATCATATTTTTGAATAAATAATTTTATATATATATATATATTTCTGAGATGAGGTGTTATGTACACAATTTGCTTTGTTCGGACTATCGTCCTCATCTTTGTTACCATATTTATCATGACGTTTCGGCCGTTCTACGCTCCGGCCTTCTTCAGGTGGTTGGAATGACGAACTGAACCCTTTCGCTTGCTGGGGTAGATTATTCTAGTTCCATGTGCCATTTCTAATCGATGTCAGTTATCAGTTATCTCCAAGTTCTCCACCGCTTTTACAAGGTATTGAACCTTGAGGAAACATGAGACAGTGGACAAAGGCGTTAGTTAGGTCCAGTGACAGGAACCAAAGTGTATGAGTTCAATACCTAGTTAAAGCGGTGGAGAATTAACAGGAGATAACTGATAATAATATATATATATATATATATATATATATATATATATATATATATATATATATATATATATATTAATCGCTATTACGTCATGCAAGGCATAAAGCCACTAAGGCACAACTGATTACAGGGTGTGGAATAATTGGGTACAGAACAGAAGCATTAATAATGATAGGGTGGAGGAAAGTTTAATCAGAAATACAGTAGATAACGATTGACGGTTGTAAATATGCAAGGGTTACGAAAAATCTATCCGCACTTTCACCATAACTTTTATTTAGACAACAGTGCGGATAATTTTTTTTACTTTCCCACGTATATATATATATATATATATATATATATATATATATATATATATATATATATATTGAATTTTATATGATTTTGGAAAATGACACGTAGTATGACTTCAAAGCTTTCGAATTTATACTTTTTTTTATTAAAATTTTATCGCATCGCACTTTTTCAATTGAAAAGGTGAATGGCTATAAAATTTACAAAAAAAAATGTTTCTGTAAAATGTAGCCTTTTTTTTTTTTTTTTTCACCTCTCTGTAGGTCTGTTATCTGCTCATCTCTCTCTCCATAAGTCCGTTGATCGTGACCTCGATCTACCTAAGTTACTCGAATGTTTATTTTATTTTCTCTTTAGTCAGTCCTTTTTTTCTTATTAGTCGGGTGTGTTCTTTCTTTTTGTATATTCTTTCCTTTCTGTTGTCCTTTTTTTCCGTTGTTTTATTTTATCTGCTTTCGTTTAAAACATTTTTTAAATATTTTCTACCGTCATTTTTTTTTTTTTACCTGTCCTTCAATTTTTCCTTCTCTTCTTTTCATCCAATAACTGTCACTTAATCTCTCTTCAAAATATATTGCTTTAATCTACTCGCCTTTTTTGATGCGACATTATTTCTTTCTTTATTCATTCTTTCGTTTATTTTTTTTATCTGTTTTTCAGATTTTAATTTCTTCTTGCTTTATTTTCTGACTCAGTTTAATCGGCCATTTTTTTTATTTATGTTTGCTTGCTTGCTTGCTTCAATTCATCTGACATTCGTTTTATTTCTGATTTTCTTTTCCTCCTTTTTCTAAATTCCGAGTTTCTTTTATAGTTCCAACTCACTGTTTTTTTCCTTTTACGTTTCTTGACATTTCACTTTTTCTTCTGTCTATGAATTATTCTCGTTTCATTAAATTTCCTTCTTTTTTTTATCTTTTAACGCATTTCTTTTTGTATATGTTCTTGTCTTTTTATCCGTGTCATTGTTTCATTCATTCATTTATTCTTTGTATCTGTCCTTCTTTTCTCTTTCTTTCTTTTTCCTTTCTTTCTTTTAGTTCTTTGTTTTTCTTTCATCTTCTCTCTAGTTCGTTCTTTCATTCTTTTTTCTTCCTTTTCGTTCTTTTCATTCTTTCTTTTTCTTTAATTCATTTTTCATACATTCTTTTTTTAGTTCTTACTTTATCTTTCTTTCTTTTCTTTTTCTTTAATCTCATTTATCGTTCTTTATTCTTTAATTTTAGTTCTTTCTTTTTTTTCATTCTTTTTTCTTGTTTTCTTCTTTCTTTTTTTCCTTATTTCATTTTTTTAGTTTTTAGTTTTTTTTTCTTTCTTTGTTTTACAATAATTCCTCGTTTTTTTTTCTTTTAGCGCCTTTTTCTTCCTTTATTTTCTTTTTCAGTTCTTTCTTTTTCTTTCTTTCGTTGTTTTTTCTTTCTTTTTCTTTCTTTTATTCTTTAAATTTACTTTTTTGTTCCTTTTTTCTTTCGTTTAGTTCTTCCTTTTTATCATTCTTTGTTTTAGTTCTTTCGTTCTTTATTCTTTCTATTTTTTGTTCTTTCTTTTTCTATCTTTTTCTTCCGTTCTTTGTTTTAGTACTTTCTTTCTTTCTTTCTTTCTTTCTTTCTTTCTTTTCTTTTCTTTTCTTTTCTTTTCTTTTCTTCTTCGTAATCATCAGGTCAAAATTTATTATTCTTTGTCTTCCTTTCACCCACTGATTATTTTCCTATCTTCCCATCTCACTATCATATATATCGTTCTTCCTCTTTTTTGTTTCTTTTCTTTTTAATGTCTCCCACTTTTGTTCTCCCATTCTTTCATTTTCTTTCTTTCTTTTTTTTTTTCATATTTATTTTATATTATTTTCTTTCTTTTCTACCCGGCTCTGTTGTTTCTCGAAATGTTCTATTGCATGGCAGGCCTAGTTGTCCCTCCTACTGTGTGTCAAAGTGTTTGCCTGTCTGCCTGTCTGCCTGTCTCTATGTTTTCTTCATTTCCCTTCAATCTCTTGCAGAAGTGATATCCACCCTTGGCATGCCAGCCATTCCTTTTCCTGCAGCCAAACTATTCAAATGGCTGATTTCTTTGCGTAAGTAACGGGTGCACTGCACACGCTGACTTTATAAAGAAAATTATAAATGCAAAAAAAAAAAAATCCCAGAAATTAGGCCAATATTCCATTAGTCTAAGATATAGTAAATAATTTTCACTTGTTTACACATATACTTAGAGATCGAGATGGTTTTGTTTAATTTAAACTTTATACTCATTCTTTCGACCGGGGGGTGGTGCTATTGTCACAAAGTCAGACATATTGACCGAAACTACACAAGCGAGTAGAATTTTTTTTTCTATTTTAAGCAATTCACCCAAAGCAAGGCGGGAGTGCCGCTAGTACGCAAGGGGTTACAGAAAGTGTAAATAAAGGAAAAGACTGGGTACAGCGGGGTGAGGAAAGGATAAAAAGAAGAACGGGGGAGGATAAAAAGAACAAGAGTGGATCAAGGTTACAGATGTCGATTGACATTACATTTAATTTTTTGGAGATTATAGTTACCAGGGAAGCCAGTAAGAGGACGTGAGTTCCACTGACAGGAAGTGCGAGAGGGTTGGAGTAGAAGAAACGGTTATATTTAACTTTTTTCGACAGTAAAAGGGTACAGCCGAGTTGCCAAGCTATTATCAAAGTTAAATTCATGAAGTCAGGGCACCAGTGTAAATAACTCGTCAGAGCAGATGCCATGAAAATATTTATAGAAAAGACAGAGGGAAGCCACATTACGTCGGTGAGAAACTGACTGGAGTCGAGCTCCCAAGTCAGGATTGATCAAATTGCATATCCTCCATCTTTGGATTTTGTCGAGAACCTCGAGATGAAGAGCGGGGTCACCAGACCATATATGGCAACAGCATTCCATGCATGGCTGAATGGTAGATTTGTAGATTTGAAGTACGGACTCAGACGAGAACAAAAAAACACTTCTGGCGCGACACAGAGAAACAACTTTCCTTGTGCTAAGAAGACAGGATGTGTGGTCCTTCCAAGGTGGGAAAGTTCGAGAAGCAGACTACAAAGTGAAGGCGTCAAGCTAAAATAATTACAGAAATTAGATTATCTAGGGTGTGTTACAACTGACAATGTTATATGTGACACTGAAATCCGAAGCCAAATTAAAGGGCCCACCTTCTAAAAACAAAAAAAAAAAAACATTAGGAAAAGGGGGATTTACTTGGCAACAAAGATTAAAAGAGCTTAACTATTATGCAATATCAGTCATCCTATTTTTTTTTTTTAAATGTTTCTCTTCAAGCAAAACGACAATACAACGAGAACGCAGAGGGTTACATGGAGGGTTAGATGGTTACAAGGAGTAAAATAGAGTGAGATTACTTTAGTGGGGAGGGTTGGGGAAAGGACGATAATGGAACAGGATTCTGTGGAAAGAAGATGGCGAATGACGTTACATTTAAATTTTTGAAGTTTGTAATAATCAGGGAAGCAAAATATCGGAATGGAGTTCCACAGAAGATAAGTGCGAGAAAAGAAACTTATAGTAGAAGCTGCAGATAGTTATAGATAGTTTAACAGTAAAACGGTGAGGCCGTTGTCAATCTAGTAGTACGCTTAAAACCATATAGTCGATGAAGCAGGGGAAAAAAGCTCATCAGAATATGAAAATATTTGTAGAAAAGACACAGAGAAGCCACGTCATGTCTGTGAGAAAGTGACTGAAGTCGAGATGCTTGGTCAGCATCGATTACATTACAGACCCTTCTCTGGATGTTTTTTCAAGAATCTTGAGAGGCACAGTAGGAACTGCAATCGATATATGGCAATAGTATTTAATGCACGGACGAATGGTAGATTTATAAATGTGGATAAAGTTTCTGGAACGACACAGTGAACCAACTTTCCTATCAGGAGTCTGTTGTAGAGTAGTTTTACAGTGGAGGCTTGTATTTCAATAAGTCGGTCCTAAAAGGGTCCGACGTACAAAACGTTAGGTTCTTGAAATAAGAGTTAATGACGCAGCAATCTAGTTGTGGTCGTTGATACTTCAATGTCCGACATCGACTGACTCACTAAACTCCACTGAGCCCAACTGGCGACCGCTACTACTATTAATACTTATTATGTGTGGAAGAGTCTGTTAATAATAGAATAAGTACGTTCAGGTATAACAGAGACGTAGCAACTGATTCGATATTTTATCGCTCCGATTTATGTCAGTGGAAAACGTGAGCTTCAAAGGGTATATCGTGTTGCTCTGGGGTTTGGCATCAGCTCTGCTGATGTCAGTCAGAAACGATTCTCTGTGGTGATTAAATGAAAAGCAGTTTTTTTTTGGAGGCGTTCAAATTTACAAGCCATATCTGGCCCCTGTTAACCACTAACTAGAGATCTTTTTGAATTGAAATCACCCAAGGCAAGTCACTAAAACACAAGTAGTTAATGGATGTGGATAAATTAGAGAAAAAAAAAAGAAAAGAAAAGGAACAAGGGAGACACGGTGGAGTAGTGGATAGCGGCTCGGATTGAGGAGTCGGAGAGCTGAGTTCGAATTCCAGTCAGATCCATTACATTCACTTACGTGCTACTGCTCTCGGGAAAGTTATGCATCCTCTTCTTCCCCACCTGGCGGGTTCTATAGCTTTGGATGAAAGAAATCGCAACCTAATACGCGAAAAACCATCTGCCTCGTTATTCATGTATCGAAAGATACATGATCGCCTAAGCGAACAGTAGAAGTGTTATCAGGAAGATAACGATTGACTTTGCATTTGAATTTTTGAGTATCAATGCTGGATGGAAAGCATGGCGTTTGAAGATAGTTTTACAAGCGAGAGACGAAACTTACAGCTACATCTCGTCAATTCAACTGTAAATTGGCGAGACCTTGTCGGCAATCTCGTAATGCACTTGTTTAATTTGCAGGGTCTATCAGACTGTCTACTAAGATAAGAGTAAATGTTTATGACATCTCCATAAATACCTAGTGGGGAACTGATAACATCGTGAAGATCATTGATGAAGATCATAATCAGCGTAAGTCCATGTATAGAGATCTGGGGCGGGGGGAGGCATCCCCACGTTCGTATGAAATGATCTGGAAGTATGCCCGTTCAACACGACCTGTATGCCAGTGAATGCGGACAATTCCCGCGCAGATGAAGGCAAAAGGAATATGTTTCTCGAGAAAATTGTAAATGTAAAAAAAATAAAAAGATGTCCAGATCATATGCCAAGAAAAGTTTCCATTTATCCACGATAGAATAAATAATTTTCCGTTTTTTTTTTTTTTTTTTTTTTTGACAGTAAGGTTCACCCTGTACAAGTCTCGGGTGTGGGGGTGGAATACTAGTAGAGGGTTACGTTAAGGTGTAGTTTATATGGAGAGCAGAATATAACGGCTAACTCTAGACTAGAACAGGTTAAGATTGTAGTGATCGGGGAAACATCTTCTTCGCAGTCTGTTCCACAGGACAGTGATTCGCGGGAAGAAGCTTTTTGAGTAGAACTTATTTCTCGCGTATGGAATACGGGGGGAATGTGGGTGGTTTGCTACTATGTAAGTGGCATGGCGGTTCCTATGCGTGAATATTATATCTGATGGAATCACAGAATGTAGTTCTTCCGAGGACTTTCTGTAGAGAGAGAGAGAGAGAGACAGAGAGAGAGAGAGAGAGAGCAGTGAGAGAGAGAGAGAGAGCAGTGTGAGACTCGCTACACCCTATCAGTGAAAGAGAGGTTGGGGGGTGGAAAATAATTCTCCTTCAACAAGGATTCGGTGATGCGTTCTTGAAGACCGGGAATACGCCTGTCTCTTTCCACATGCTCGGGAAAGATTTCTCTTTTAAACAGAGGTTAAATAACTTCTGCTAGGATCGGGTATAATTCTGGGTTGATATTCGCTGGAATTTTGTCAGAGCCGGTAATTTGTTTGCTCAGATATATAAAGACCGAAAGGGGCATCTCGGCGTGGTGTAATGGTTAACAAGCTTGTCTCGCTAGATCAGTTACAACTGAAAAGTGAGTTCGATCCTCACTAGGTGCCCCTAACTTTCGGCCTTGTGCCTCATCTAAGTTACGCTTAGAAAATAACTATATAAAGACCGAAAGATGACTCCTGAAAACTAAGCAACAATTAAGAAGCAGGAATATATCACTGGAAACAGATATATGAATGCTCAAAGATTAATTACTATCAGGCATCCTATGTTGAAGTGGAATCGGGACAATTCCCTAACAGGTGAAGCGAAGACCTTAGGTAACAAAGAGTTGTTTCTTCCGAAGAATTTTGGGAACACCATAGACAGATGTGAACAAAGAGAAAGTTTTAAGAAAAATAGAGAAAAATGAATACCTGTATGTGGGTCAGAAAGAGACAGTTGAAATATCTAGAATACATGATGAGGAAAGAGGGATTGGAGAATCTGTCACTCACAGGAAATACGGAAGACAACCAGTTAGAAATAACGAGTAAGCTATGTAACGAGCTGAGTAAATGGATATCAGAACACAGACTGCGGAGGATAATAACGGGACAATCACTGTTTAGTGATAAAAAGGATGAGAAGTTGTGGAGATCCATGATCGCCCACGAGTGTTAGCAATAAGACACGCAAAAGAAGATGAAGAACAAAAAGAACGATGACACTTTTGAATGAATTTCATATTACGCGATAAGACTAAAAACTCGGATCATCTTCAGATCTGAAAATTAATTACATTACTAAAAGCTAATCTAATCTTTGAAATTTGACTTTTAACATTAACCAAGGTTTTATCACTTACAAGCTACCGTAAGCCAACAACAGCATTGAATTTCTTCTTTTTCTCCTTACATATATATATATATATATATATATATATATATATATATATATATAAGCGTATTCATTACTCACAATTTACTATATTTTTCATACTTTTTAATGCATTTCTCTAGGAAATTAAATGCGAATACATTTCAAGAATAAAATGCTGTACAATTTAACAATACCGGCAATAGTAGTGCATTTTTATTATGCAAAAAATATCCTTGTTCTGACTTTCAATAATTCTTGTCTAAATTATGACCTCTTACAACCATTTTTTCTTTCCGGAAATTCAATTTAAACCAGGGAGATTGAAGTCAAAAGTACAATTTTTCGATGTTTAATCAAATATGTCTTGCTACTGCCAAATTATAATTTCGTGAGTACAGAAAAAATAACACTCTGTGCAACAATGGCGTTAAAGCTTTTACCTTCAAAATCAGTTTTGACAAGTTTCTCGAAGAGGAACAATAGTGATTTTAAAGCATTTTTGCAGAATGTATGGATGCAAGTAAGCTGAACATCCAAATAATCGTGACCCGAATCGAAATTGAAATTTAAAATTAATATAATTTAAATTTCACTGTCTCAAATGCGATTGACTTGTTTCCACGTGAGTTTAAGAGTCAAATTAATTTAGAACAAGACTCCACCTGCCAATCACAAGAATAATGAATTGAGACTCAATTTTAGATCAATTACCAAAATAGAAAAATTCAAATCTTTTTAAGAAACTACAAAATCTTTGTGATACCAACGAACACTCGTTGCCAATTTTGTAATGTCAACGAATAAAAATTGTCACTTTCGTAATTCTCGTTGTAATATAGACTGTGTAATCGCAGATACAACTATAGTAACACCGTTGAACAATACTGGTGTCAGACGCCTTCGAATATCACTCACACTAATAGTATTTTCTCGATGATTCTCGCATGAATAGTATTCGGTATAGTGATCAATACAGAGAAATATTATAGTATAGAAATAGAGGATAGTGTAGAAAGAGTGATCCGTATAGTAAAAGAGGATAGAATAGAAATAATGATCAACTTGACGCCAGGCTAATTTCCATATATATATATATATATATATATATATATATATATATATATATATATATATGAAGAAATATAGTCTTAAGATGTGCTATATTTATGGTATAAAGTGCTGAATACCAGAGATCGAGCGTGTGTAAATAAAAGTGAACACAGAAATCAGCACTTAGAGGCGACAGTCTGTTTCATGCAAGACGCGATCGTCATGCCTGCCGATTGCATCTAGCATGAAACAAACAGTGTTGACTTCTATGTTCATATATATATATATATATATATATATATATATATATATATATATATATAATTCTAAGTGTCTATATAATTCTGTGTGTCTATATAATTATTAATACGATCTGTAATGTTTAGCAGGCTTGTCTCGTTAGATCATTTACGACTGAATAATCAGGGTGCTCATTCCTTTCGGCCTTTTGTCACATCTAAGCTGTGCTTAGAATATCCATATGTTTGGGCACTTACGCGTGGTGCAATGGTTACAAAGCTAGATCAATTAGACTTGAAGTAACAGAAATGTGATTCTACAGAAGGATTGTGACGATAGCATCTACCGAATATGTGAGCAACGACGAAGTTTTAGAGAAAATAGAAACAAGAAAGGCACATATACTTAACATCAGGAAGAGACAGTTGAAATTTCTAGAGTATATACTGTGGAAAAAGGGCTTGGAAAATTTGATACGCACAGGTCAGATTGAAGACAAGTAAAACGGAAGTAAACAACGCTTAAATGAAAGGCGGAACAAGGTCTACGAGAAATGACAAATAGACAAAAACTAGTAAGTGCTTAAACGGACAGGAGATTGTGAAAAGTTATAATCGTCTACTTCCTAAGGGGACACGGCACATAGAGAAGAAGAAAGGAGTTCGATCCTCACTGAATGCTCCAAACTTTCGTCCTTGCACCAGGACATCCCTACGCTTGGATACTTCCATGTGGTTTAAAGGTTAGCTAACATGTCTCATTAGATGATTTATGACGGAACAGGGATTTCGATCCATACTTTCGGCTTTGTACCACATCTAAATTTCACTTAGAAAATGTACATACTTACTGATTTCATACATAGATAAGATCTTGATGTCAATTTAAACAGAGGCTTTCTATTTTACATACATTGTGACCCATGTGGTTAAAGATTTTTTCTTTGAAATGAATGTAGTTTTCTTATGACTGTCATAATTCTTTATTATTGGGAAATGAAAGATCAATATCGGTTGACTCAAGACTTCCAGAGTGTACGAAATGGGAAATCATCCCCGCGGGAATAACTTACATAAAATATGGATATCGAATGTAATTTTCTTATGACCGTCATAATTCTTTATTATTGGGAAATGAAGGAAAAATAACGGCTGACTAAAGACTTCATGATTCTACGAATTGGGGAAGCATCCCCGCGGGGGTACCTTACATAAAATAGCGACTCTTGCGAAGAAGTTGTATAAATGGAATTTACTTCTTACCAACTGAATATGACATGAATAAGAATGCTTTCGTTTAGTCGCAAAAGTCTGTATTCGTTCGGAAAAATGAAATGATCCGCCTGTCGGAAAGGGTGTAAAACAATTTATTTAATGACTTGGCTAAGCACACTCCGTACTAATTAGTGTCCTGGGAATTACTAAGTTAATTTTTGAAACTACCTTCACAATTAAATAGGTTTCGTGTCACAAAAACGAATTTGACCGCATATAGCAAGGACGACAAATTTGAAAGAATGAGTACACAGATTGAATTAAATGAACCTTCTAGAATATTTACTTATTTACGTCACAACGAAGACCTTACGGTGTTTATTGTAGTTTTATCCTAACTGCTTTTTTCTTCCTCTTTTTACATTTGTTTCTTCTCATTTACCTTTGCATCTGCTTTTCTCCAGCTTTTTTCTAAATACCTTTACTTTACCACACACACACACAGACACATATATACATCGATATATATATATATATATATGTATATATATTGAATTGACAGTCACCTAACAATTGCTTGCCAATCAATACATCGATTCACCTGACTGTAGGTTCACTGACACATAGGAATGCAAAAAACGAGCACAAATTTTATGAGTTTGTTTTAAAGATTATTTATTTTCTATGATGTTTTTCGTTATATCTTTCCATCACATGCTTTGCCAGAGTTATTTCTCTTATTTGTATGAAATTTATGTTAGGTATGGTATATCGTCATATACTTCTTTGACGACATTTTTTCTATTACATGCACTGATTGCAAGACGTTAATATTAAAAGCTGAAACGTAATTTCATTACATGAAGATTATACGAGCGGATGCTGAAAAGTTTGTGTTCGCCCTTCTTCTCCTAATTCCTATTCTTATTTTCATTCTGAATTTCGGGGACAAGGAATAATCATTGTTTACATTATTTATATTCAGTCTAGTGTCCTTATAATTGCTGTTATTGTCCCAACGTTTCTGCAGTTATGTCCTCCAACCTCCTTCAGGTGTCTCTCGATCGATTTAACCTCCAGCTAATTTTGAAACTAAACCTTTATTTAATCCTTCGGTTGAATATTTAGACACATTCGCAATTGAACTAGCAATGAAGGTATGAATCCTCTTCTTCTCCCCACTACCCAGCTATGGGTAAATTGCAGGAGAAACTGAGTTCTATAGTCGGTACCAAGTGGTTTACCGCAAAAAAGAAATGGCAACCTACTGCGGGAAAAAAAATCTGCCACGTCAGTTATGTATCGAAAGATTCATGATCGCTTAAGCATGTATCACCTATAGCACACAACTGACTGAAACAAGAACAAGATTAAATATCACGAAATGTGGGCAGCGGAACAAGTACGAAAAAACATATTTCACTGCTTATAAGACGTCCTGTCCCGGTGAATTAGATGACCCAAATGCAATTTTGAAGGAAGAAAACGGATTTTTTTCCTGTGTATTTCATAGCCATTTCAACTATTTTTGCCCACTGAATAGCATATTTCATCATGAAATACTGACTAATCGTGGCAAATTCATCAGAGACCGAGAAGAAATATCAAATTTATCGTGCTTTCGCTGGTTTCCAGACTTCATGAATTTAAGCGTTCTACTAGGCTGGCATCTCGCTCACACCCGTTCACTATCGAAACTTAAATGTAGCCGTCTCTTCTACGCCAATAGCTTCATGTCTCGCATCTATCGCCTGTGGAATTCCATCCCCTTTTTCTGTTTCCCTGGTAGCTCTAATCTCCAACTATTCAAATGTAATGTCAATCGACGTCTCCTGATGCCTTGATCTATCCCCTATTCTTCTCCTTATCCTTTCCTCTATCACTCCTATTTGGACTCACTCCAATTCTCTGTTGCGTGCTAGTGGCTTCCCGTCTTGCTTGGGGGGAAACGCTTTCAAAAAAAAAAAAAAAAAAAAAACTATTTCGAAATGTAATGAATAGAATATAAATCAACTCCCGTCCTTGACCTTCGATTCATAAGACGCAGGCTGCTTTATGGAAATATTTTATATGAAAGAAAAAAAGCGTCTCATTAGTAACAAAATACAGTCCTCCTAGTAGATTACATAAATAATACAGTTTGAAATTCCCTGAAGATATATCGGATCAAAAGACACCCGAAGATGACCGGAGTGCAAACCGGTAAAAACGGCGCTATAATATTAACATAGATGAAGAAATTGGTATATACCGATGTTTAGCCATTGACAAAATGATTTCGGAAGTGAATCGATTTGATAAAAAACATTTTCAGCAAATCCTCGTATAAATTTTGGTATACTAAACGTTGTATTATGTTTTTTTTTTCCTTCTTTTCTTTACACACTATAATGCTTTGTAATACACATTCTTTTATAAGAACATTATTAATTGAAATCGACGCATAAACTATATATATATACATATATTTGTTTGTTTGGAAACACAATGTTAAATTTCTTCATATAACATATAATTTACAATAAACTAATTTTTGTTTAATTAAACAATTCCTATTTGTCATCACCCGAATGGGACTATAACAGGTTTTATAATAATTGATAATAATCAATCGATTTTAGCATCATGATTAATGATTTTTAGCGTTGAATGTATGTAATATATCATTGTAATGACATTGGTTTAGATTTTGTTAAATTGTTTCTTCTTTGTTTGCATATTTTTCCTTTACGATTTCTTTCCAGTATTCACCTCTGTTTTTTTTTTTTGTTTTTTTTTTGATAATTTTTATCGATCTTGTATTTAATTTATTTCAATTTTGATGTGTTTATTTTCTTTTTTTTTTCTTTTCGATCTTTGGAGGTCAGAGAAAAATTTACTGAACAAAAAGTGGCACGATAATGCGAAAACAACAGACGTCATTAATATCAATTTTGTTTAATTAATTAACATTACCAGGGGATAATGAAAGGTTCTTATCCCGACCCGCTACCTGAAATTTTTTTTTCAATGACCAAACACCGGAATCAGGATGCTAATTCGCAGAAGTGGGTCGGGCTTAGAACTATTCAGCACGACGCCTCTATATCGTCTGTTTTATTCATTGTCTTTTTCTTAATGAACTGAGTTTTCCTTTATTACAAAATTGTTTTGATTTATCGATTATTCACCACTCGCTTTCAGATTAATGTCTTTGTGAAATTCTTGATATATTAATGCGATTTTAGAATTGTTTTATCAATGTCTATACGATACTCATCACGAACATCACCGACATTGTCATTGGTCGCGTTACTTTCACAGCATCATCACCATCATGATCGTAATAATTAACACTCATTATTAGTTCACTATGGTTCTCAGCTGGGCACGTGGTCGAGTGATTATAAGGTTCACTTTCCGATCATGAAATCCATGATCGATTTGTCAGGATGAGTCGATACTAACGGCCTGGGTTTTTCCTTTATTTAAAAAAAAAAGGTGATGCGGTCCCAACATAGGTCACCTTTTAAACCATATCATGAGTTGACCCAAGCCTCGTGAATGAAATTGGAGAGGCGGAAGTATTTAGGGATCTGTCGATGATCTTGCTAGCACAACACCACAAGTCATCGTGACCGAGGCTTTGAGCATACTGGTCTTGTTCAGACTGTTATCACGCCAGATAACGCTCTCTCTCTCTCTCTCCTCTCTCCCTCGCTCTCTTTCAGATACTGTAACTAAGGTCGGTCCAGTATAAGCCACAGGCGGGTCATGTATGCCTAGTCTCCCTCTTAGACAAGTATAGTCGACAACCGGGCTCCGGCCCTGTGCTGGTAGTATCACGGCTATGACTAGCTTAGACCAGCTCTGACCAGTTTGGACAAGCTATGACCAGCTAAGACCAGTGGCCCGATTGAAAACACTCGGGTCCCACACGTTAAAAACTGACATTGTGTCACATTCTTACTCAGTTTGGTGTCAAGTAAATATCTCATACTCGACATGGCGTAATGGTTAACAAGCTTGTGTCGCTAGATCCATTACAACTGAATAGTGAATATGAATCTCCCTCGATTCTCTATGTTTTCGGCTTTTGTGCCACAGCAAAGCGACGCTGAGATAATCATCATACTCAGATACGAGCGGACACCAATTATTATATTGTGCTCGTCATCTCAAAGATATTTGAAGGGTTCATTTACTGAAACAACGTGAGCAGACTCCGTGAACAGATACCTCTTGAAATGTTTCTCATGTAACTTTCAGTTTCATGGAAATTGTCATAGGTTATTTCACTTAATAGTATAAACTCTCCTTTAGAATCTAAAAACGCAGTTTGTCCACGCAAGGTTGTCGCTTTTATGGTTTCCGCAGCAAGAAAATTGTTGCACAGATTAAAGTTGCTAGCCACACACACACACAAACGGTTTTGAGTTAAGTTTTATCCTTTATCTACACTAGTTGACAACCAAGACTAGAATACTAATTCAGTCCTGCTATCATCACATAGATAAACGAATACTTACGTGTTGCTAGGAAATTTGGTTCACTGTCTGAAGCTAGACAATCTTACACATTTATAAGTTTCCATTCGTCCATTCATTGAATATTGCTGTCACATCTGGTTTAATTCTTTTGCTATGTATTTAGAAATTCTTGATAAAATCCAAAGAAGAATCTGCAATGTTATCAGTGCTGACATGACATCTCGGCTTCAGTCACTTTCCGGCTGCGATGATGTAGCTCCGCTGTATTTTTTCTATAAAATATTCCCATGGTAATTGTTTTGATACCGTTCCTTTTTGGTACATCGACTTTCCGAATTTAAGTGCAGTACTAGATTGGCAGCGAGGTCTCATCATTTTACAGTTAAAACGGCTAGAAGTAACCGTAAGTTCTATGCTGAAAGTTCATTCTCTTGCACTTCTTGCTTGTGGAACTCTCGTCCGGCTTCTTGCTTTCTAGTCAACTTTGATCGTCAAAATTTTAAATGCAATGTCAATCGTTTTATTTTGTTTTGTTTTTCAGATTTTCTGCCTTTTTATTGTTCTCTTTAATTAAAAATGTTTTCTTTTTCTCATATTATTGCCCGTTTCCGCATATTTTAGCGTTGAAATCTTCTCATATTAATGCCTTTTTTCTTGTATTTTAGCGTCGAATGTATCCGATTTTCCGTTGCTTCGTAAAAAAAACTACTTGCTAAAGGAACTATTTACACCCTAAAACTTGATTCAATAAAAATGGTTGATAAACTATTGGTTCATACACCAGTTACAGTAGCTCTTAAACACCATTTGCAATAGAACAACCAAAGTCCTTGAAAATTTTCAATAGATTAGCCGAAACCGCTCGGAACGCAGAGTCATTTGGGCAATTCCTATATTCATGAAGTCCTTAAAAGAAATCTACTGTTCGTGTAAAAGAAGATTAAAATAAAATCCTTAGAATAAGATCTTATACGTCATTCCTTAATATTGAAAGGAACATATTCATTAACACATGCTCACACACAACCACACACACTTATAAACACACGAACACATGCACACACACACACTTATACACACGAACACATGCGCACACAATTATATACACGAATATATGCAAACAGGCACACACACACTTATATTCACGAACACATGCACACAGGCGCACACACACTTATACACACGAACACATGCTCACAGGCACACGCACTTATACACACGAACACACACACACACACTTACACACACGAACATATGCAAACAGGCACACGCAGTTATATAGACGAACACATGCACACAGGCACACACACACTTTTATACACACGAACACATGCACACACACTTATACAGACGAACATATACACACACTTATACACACGGACGTATGCAAACAGGCACACACACACTTATACACATGAACACATGCACACAATCGCGCACACACACATATACTTTCATGATCACAAAAAATTTAAATGCAATGGTAACCGTTATCATCTGTCTTCTTACTTTTTGTTCTTTTATTGCCTACTTTCCTTTATTTTTTCTTTTTCGCTCATTCTTATATATATATATATATATATATATATATATATATATATATATATATATATATTTTATATATGCAATTTTTTATATATATTAATTATATATTATATGTGGGCGGTACTTATTGGAAAGCGCTCAATATTAGTGATAGAGGCAGCATATTTAGTTGGATAGATGTGAGTTTGTGACCTGGGTTCACCTATATTTGCGATCGTCCGACAAATTTTGTTTGACGATCGCAAATAACGAAAGGCAGGGTCACAAACTCACATCTATCCAACTATATATATATATATATATATATATATATATATATATGTGTGTGTGTGTGTGTGTGTGTGTGTGTGCACAACTATATATATATATATATATATATATATATATATATATATATATATATATATAGATATTATCAAAGTTTTTTAGTTAGAACGTCACATCTAACTATTGGGTTATTTTTCTGTTTTAAGCTACTAAAATTTCTATTTTTTTGCTTTTGTTTCAAATAACTGTGATATAAATTTCAGCAATTAAATAAACCGTACAAAATTTCCTGTTTTTGGTGGTCCATCCTAAACTAACTGTTTCTCCTATAGTCAACCTCGAAATTGGTGTTTTCTTCCTTTTGTGATGTTAGAACGCTCACTCGTTGTAACTTTCGTTAGGTCAACGAATGCCCGTCATCACTTCAGAAAATGCTCGTTGTAGCCGGGACTTTTAACGCAGATACTGGTGGTAGTAACGCGTTCAAATAATACTTGCACTAGTAATAATTGTTTATAAAGTAATCGCCGAATAGTATAATGATCTGTACAGAGTAATAGTATAGGGGATAGAGTAGAGGATAGCGAACC